>JALQSN010000143.1:0-107101 GCA_023690525.1 Holotrichia oblita | reverse complement strand
CAGGATTTTTTGCATAATCAGTACGCTCCGTCAGGCTTTGCGCTATTAGTCCTGTCTTTTCTGATATGGAGCGGTCTTATCCATGTAGCTGCCATAAAATTTCACCTCGCTACATTGAGGCTATCTTTCGTAAAATCTTTTTTGTCTGCCCCCAAAGTTCCTCATAACGCTCACTCAATTCGTTAAGGTCGGCGGCATAAATGTCGCCTGTTTCATTGGCGCGTTTGCTTATTTGATTTATATTGTTGGTCGCATTTGAGAGCAGCCGCACCATTTCGCAGACGCTTGCAAGTTCAACATGAATTACGCGTCCGTCTATTGCCTGTTTTACAATATACGCCCTCATATTTGTCATGCCCGTTTGAGCCATACGCCGCTCAATCATCTCGCGTTCTTCTTCCGTTACACGAAACGCTAAATTCACATTACGTGGGCGTACATATTCTTTCTTTTCAATCGGTTTTTCCACAGACTTCACCCCTTATAAAAAAATAAACGGCGAGGTTTTTACGCTCCGCCGTTCTGTCATATTAAATGTTGTGTTCAGTTGCTTTTTTGCGGAACAGGCGGTTGCTTGTCAGCGTTATATGAGCGTATCGTTTCCAACATAGGCGGTTTTGCGCTCTTGGCATAAGCCGCTTGAGAAACGTATTCTTCTTCGTACTCGTACTCATCGTACACGTCGTCGTCCGGCTCATTTTCTTCCGCGTTTTCCGTCCGTCTGTCGGTATCATTTGTTACGTCCAAACCGCCGCTGCCGTCGATATTCAAATCGGCGTTAAGGAGCGCAAGCCGCGGTTCCTTTTCAGCGAGTACATCTGCAAGCGAGAACGGTTTTTGTAGTTCCTGTTTTGCCGCTTCCTGTTGTGATAACAGCGAATCAAGCTGCTCTTTTGCGCCCTCTAACCGCTTGGGTAATTCGTTGAGCAAATTGTTAATACGGGTGATGTTACGGGGATTCGGATAGCGTAGCGAGTTTATATAATCTGAGAGTAGATTCCATGTTTGAGTTGTTTTAAGAAAACGGTTTCCCTTATGCCTCATGGGGTGAGGGAATATGCAAAATAAGAGTTATCTCTTTATACAGAGCGCCGCCTTTAAAGGCGGCGTTTCTATTTTACAAATAAATCAGCAGCAGTCGTTGCCTATGAAACAGAAGTTGAAGCAATAAAGGATTGTCAAATTGTGACCTTTAAATCGTAGGCACAGAAAAAAAGACACAAGATGGGGTATCTACCGTACAGGCTGAAACTACTATCCTCACTATCACACTTGATGAAAAAGAAATATTTATTTTAGTATAAGTTTGTTAAAAGGTACTTGACAAAAAGAATAAAGCAAGGCATAATAGACGTATGACTATTTCGATTTGAAAAGTCATATATCTATGAATGGGAAGGGCGATGTAAATGGCAAGAGGTTTTACTGACGCAGAAAAAAAGAATATCCGCGAAAAACTAATAGCTGAATGTGAAAAAAGCTGGGCAAGTTTAGGATATAAAAAAACAAGCATTGACGAACTTTGTACTAAAGTCGGAATTGCGAAAGGATCATTCTATTTGTTTTTTGATTCTAAAGAACTGTTGTTTTGTGCGGTATCAGACGCGATGCAACAGCGGCAAATAGCACAACTGGAAGAAACGCTATCAGAATCACCGAGTAAGGCTGAACTCTGCCAGTTGCTAAAAAAAATATACATTGGATACGATGAGGCGAACATCTTTGTACAACGAACCAGCCCGGACTTTGCCGCCTTTTTGAACAGAGCGCCAATTGAATGGATGGAAAAATATCAAAAGAACAGTGATGATTTTATCAACAAGACCATTTTGAGCCCACATCTTAAACTGAAAATGGAGAAAGAAAAAGCGATCGGAATTATTAACGCACTTCTCGGAATCCTGACATTAAAAAATTATCTTGGCTATGACCACTACGAGATATTTTGCACGTTGCTTGACAATATCATCAACGAAATCTTCGAATAATGAGGGAGTATTATGAACGGTGAAACTGCAATTAAAATTACAAACCTTGCAAAACATTTGGCGATACCGCTGTTATTAAGGACAGCAATATGACAGTGCCAAAGGGCTGTGTTTACGGCTTCCTTGGTGCGAACGGCGCGGGCAAGACCACGATATTCAAAATGCTTACGGGCTTACTGTCCCCGACAAGCGGAACGGCTATGATATTAGGGCTTGACGTGACAAAGGATAGAGAAAAGCCTTACGGAGAATCGGCAGCCTAATAGAGTCCCCGGTATTCTATGAGCATTTGTCCGCTATCGAAAATTTAAATATGCACCTTGAATATATGGGAACAAAAGGTTTTGGAGCAGAAATAGCTCTTGATATGGTAGGGCTTACCGGCACGGACAAAAAGCCTGTCGGTAAATTTTCGCTCGGTATGCGGCAAAGGTTAGGAATCGCACGGGCTTTTATCCATAAGCCGCAAATCTTGATTTTAGACGAACCTATCAATGGTCTTGACCCTATGGGAATACGGGATATGCGGAATCTATTTCTCTCGCTTATTCAAAAAACACGGTATGACAATCCTTTTATCAAGCCATATTTTGAGCGAGATTGAGCATACCGCCGATATGGTGGGCGTTATCGTAAACGGAACTGTCGTGCATGAGCTTTCCCTTGAAGAAATCAAAGGACAGAGCGGCATACGACTGGAGGATTACTTTTTCAATATCATGAGTGGGGGGATGAATCATGCTTAAGTTAATGAAGTTGGAACTCAAACGGAATAATATCCGTACTTATTTGGTGGCAAGTGCTGTTTCCTGCGCTGTTCTGCTGGGCTTTATCTATTTTGTTGCTTACACGGCTCAACTCGGAGACACCGAAGAATTTAGAAATGCCGGTATCGCATTTAGAAGCTACACAAACATTTTTCGTTTGGTCGGGATAATCAGCTTGGTTGTATTCGGCACTATGTCAGCGGTAATGTATTCCCGCTTTATTATAGCTGAGTACACAGGAAAACGGGCGGCATTGGTGTTTTCCTACCCCGTTAGCAGAAGCAAAGTGCTGCTTGCGAAATTGCTGTTGGTGTTTGCCTTTACATCTATATCAATGATAATTTGCACGTCAATCCCTTATGCAGTTTTCTATATAACAGAATCGGTTTCGCCAATAGTAGTACAAGAAATTCTGAAAATTAGCTTGGTGACAGACGCATTGAAAATGTTAGGCATATCAGTTTTAGCACTTGGCGGAATCGGGATTGTGTCAATGCGAATTGGCTTTATCAAAAAATCCGTTCCCACTGTGATGATAAGCGCGATTTTGCTGAGTGCCTTTTATGGGAACACGCTAAGCGCCCTCTATGGAAGTACCGCAACAAGCGAAACTGGTGTTTTATCCAGCTTAATAATTGGCGGCATTGGACTTTTCGCAACGATTTTCGTGATGGTCGAGCTATCGAATAAAGTCAATAAAATGGAGGTAGAGTAATGCACATTGGATATATTGTCGGAATTATCATTTCTGTTTCACTAATAATTTCTGGCATCGTAGCGATTATTTACGCAAAAGTTAATCAAAAAGAATACAAGTGGGCGAAGTGGTTAATCATTGTTGGAATTGTCGCCCTGATTAGCGCGTTTATAAACTATAATCTATCAAATGCCGCGCCAACTGAACCGATTTTGCCGAACTGATTGTACATGGCCATTATGAGAAAGTCAGAATAATTGCAACAAAGGAAAGGCAATACCACAAGCAATTAGCCGAGTTGAAAATTTGATGAATGGTTTTCGTGCAGGTAACTTTCATAACAGGGAACTTTACTACTTACGTTCAAAATAAGCACAATGTCGCGAACGGCTCAAAACGGCATCACTTCTTGATTAGTCAGATTATCTAACCTGCAACAGCAAAGTATATTTGTTAAGCACAGCGAGAACGCGCCGGTTCGATGTGACTGAGTATTTATATTAACTGAAGTGGAGACAAACAATGTTCAAAATAGGCGAGTTTTCCAAATTAACGCAAGTATCAATCCGTATGTTAAGATATTACGATGAAACAGGTCTGCTAAAGCCTGCGAAAACGGATAGGTTCACAAATTACAGGCTATACTCTACGGAGCAAATTCCTGCTTTAAATAAAATAATCTTCTTGCGCGATTTGGGCTTTAATGTGTCTGAAATCGCTGTTTCTCTTAACCAGTGGGATGATGAATTTATTACAAAACAGCTTGAAAATAAGCGTCTGGAAATTGAGAATACGATTCAAGCTGAGCAGGAGAAACTGTCTAAAATTGAATTGGCGAAAAATGATATACAGCGGGAAAAGATAACGATAAACTACAATGTTTCAATCAAATCCATTCCCAGTTATCAAGTATTTTCTTTAAGACGAATTGTTCCCGATTATTACGCAGAGGGGCAGTTGTGGAATGAAATGTCGACCTTTGCGGATAAACATAGTATTTCTATTTCAAGTGATTCTTTTACCATATATCACGATATCCAGCAGTACAAGTTATACAGATAGACCACAAAAAAGGCATTATCCAGATTGCTTGGATTGACGCTAACGACGGCACACCCGTTATTGATATAAAGTCGTATACTCCAAGCTCCGACAGGATAGAAACTCCCGGTGTCCCGGAATGGTGTAGCCATTGGCCTAAGAGTTTAGAACAATCGGGGAACTTTGATTGGGAAAATGAATTTAATTTTTAATTGCTACGGTAAATAGTATAAGCATTTGCAGTATCATGGTAAAAAACCTTACTTCCCTTGATTAACACAATTATCTAACACAAGAGAATGGGACGCTCGTTTTTGAACGTCCCGTTTTAATATTAGACATACACCACTTCGTCAAGCATCATCTTTTCGGCTATCCGATGAACCTCCGCCATATGTGCCGCCCATGCGAGATTGTCGGTGGCTTTGTCGGGCGGCGGGTTGAATATCAGCATGTCTGACATAAGACTTTCAAGCCGCTTGTGTGCCCGCTGTTGGACTTCCCGTAGGTGCGGGAACAACCGTTCCGTCAATAATAGCCGATTGTAAGTGATTGGGCGGTGTTCGCACAAGAATGACCGCCGCATCGCGCCATATTTGGTGATTGGTTCGGTCAATTCTCTCGGCGGTTCGCTGAGTATGATACCCGGCAAAAAGTAGTCACCGCAACGATAATGGCTGATACAGTCCATAAAAGCCTCCTTTTTCATGTGCAATTTTTCATTTATTGCCGTAAATGAGCAAGCCGCACATACTGTTAAGTAGTGTTATTTTCACAACACCCTTTACAGCATAACAAGGAATTGTAGTAAATGTGATTGTGTATATGGTTGCGGTCAATGTGCGTGGCAACGAAAAAAGCATGGTTGCCTTTCGTCCAACGCAAACCAAAGTCATAGCCGATTTTTAGCTCGGTTTCCGCGTCAACTTCGCCGGGGACAAATGATTGCCGTATCTGATAGCATAGAATATCCTCGTCCCTTTTTTGTTCCCGGCCCGTGATGGCCTTGTACTTTGCCTTGCTCAACATAAATTCCGCGTCGGCGGTTTTAGGGTCGCACATATACGCGGAAATCAATTCGCCGCTTTTTGTCTTATCTGCGTTCTGCCCGTAATCAGGTCTTTCATAGATTGAGCTATCGTTTCGCCCTTGCTTATATGATGTGCTTTGAAATAGGTTGTCGCTATGCGCGGCCCTCCTCTCCGGCGATTGATAACTTCGGGCCAAGTTGGCCCGAAGTGTCTTGAAAAATACCAACAACTAATATATAATTACAATATGTAAGAAAATTCATTTTAATTCGACAGGATATTCAATATCGGAAATGGAGCAAGTTAATGGGAACGCTAAAGTTAAAAGACTTATATGTCGGAAAAATTGATGGCTATAATGAATATTTGGAATATGGTCAGGGTGTATGTAGAGAACTTTTTTTGAATATCCTAACTTTGACCTTAATAGACTGTTAAATGGTTCTGTCTATTATGTCTGTGGCGACAAAGGTACAGGCAAGACCATGTTACTTAAATATGTAGAATCAGTAGTTTTAGATAACTTGTCTATATATTCTTCTGAATTTATTCGTTTTAAAAAGGATGTGGACGAGGATCAAAGGAACCAAATAAAAAGGGCAGGGATTCCTCAATCGCCATTTGAAAAAGTAATCGAAAGTGAAATTCCTGTAGATAGCACGATTGATTGCATATTAGCATGGCAAGTTTATTTAATTAAAGTGATTGTGAATCGTTTAAAGCAAAACGAATACGGTGTGTTCGACAGAACGGATTCAAATTGGGAAAAGTTATGTAATCTCATTAAAGCCATATACAATGATTCCAACGATGTGGGATTTATAAAAAAAATACTGCCTAAAGTTAAAAAGGGAACTATCGAAATCAATCCTATATATGGAAAGCTAAATCTCGAGCTAGAATGGCTTGATGAAAATAAAAAAACTGTTTCTTTTAATTCTGTTGCCAAAAGAATACTTGATTTATATGCAGGTTTATCAGGATGTGAAAATAGTATTTATGTTTTTGTTGATGAACTTGAACTTTCATTGAAGCAAACAAAAAAGTATGAAAGGGATATTACCTTAATTCGCGATTTGATTTTTGCTATACAATACATTAATGAGATTTCTAAACTCAAGGGATTTAATGTATATATTATTGCTGCTATCCGTAACGAGGTTTATAGAAATGTAAAGTCAAAAGGTCTTGAAATCAATAAATCAATTCACGATTTTGGTCTGCAAATTAGCTGGATTCAAAAAGGTGGGGATATACAGAATCATCCATTATTAAAGATGTTAGAACGAAGATTTCATTATAGCGAAGAAAAAGCAGGTTTACCTAAAAGTGATGATATATGAAGAGAATATTTTTTAGGAACTGTTGGTTTTGCAGAAGTTTCTATTCATAACTACATTTTAGATCAAACATGGTATAGGCCCCGTGATATTATTAGGTTTTTCTCTGCGATACAGTCCCTAGATGGTAGCAAGAGTTTTATTGACCAAGCAACATTTGAAATTGTAAAGCAAAGATATTCGGAAGAATCTTAGACAGAATTTGAAGAAGTATTGACTGTAAAATATTCTGATAAAGAGGTCGAAGGAATAAAACAAGCGTTAACGGGTCTTAAATTACCATTTTCGCCTAGCGATTTTATAGCACAAATTAATGGAAAATCAGATACTTTTGAAGAAGTAAAAGTGCTTAAAAATAGTGGCAAAAAACCAAATCAAATACTAATGGATTTATATGATATTGGTGTGATAGGGAATTATGGTTCGCGTCCTAGATTTTCTTTTAAAGGCGATAAAGATATTGATCCAATGATGCCAATTACGTTTCATTATCCTTTGATTCGCTTTTTTAGAGCGTCCATTAGAGCATTTGAACGAAAATTAGAAGTTTATCAGTAAGGTATTACAGAGCGGTGGCGAATTGCCACCGCTCATTTTTCCTTAAAGTTCTACCACCGCCGCAAGCTGTTTGAGAATGTCCGACACACGGCCCCATAGCTCGTCTTTTTGCAGAGCCACAATCTCGGTCGGGTACACGCCGTAGGTATTAGCGTGAATGGCTATTTGGTTCATGTTATTAGCACAGCGCCGTTGTAGGGAAACAAGCTCCCGGACGGGTGAAAGGTCAACATTTAAGATATAGCCGTTCAAAGCCATTTTGCGGACAAACACGCCAGTGTTGCTAACTCCGGCCTCCGCCATTCGCTGATGTATAAGCTCCAATTCGTCAGCCGTAACCATGACGTGCAAATGAACATCACGTTTGCGTTTCACCTTTCCTCACGCTCCCGGCTCCGCTTTCTGCGGGGCGGTTCTTTTACCTTGTCAAGCGGTTTTACTTCCGGCACAGGAACAGGAGAGGGCGACGGCGCGTTGATTGGAATTATCGTGTTGTAATTCTGTCCGGCGGCAAGCTCCGCGTTTTTCATGTAATTGTCCTTTTCCAACATGAAATTAACCTCTTTTTCGACTTCGGGCCAAGTTGGCCTGAAGTATACTATCTGTCTTTTTCCGTAGCTTTCTCAACCTTATGCACAAACGGTTGAAGCTGATAGGGCGGTTTCCCGTCCGCAGGCTTTATAAAGCTGATGTATCCAGCGGAATGAATGGCGTTTTTAATGAGCTGCCGTTGCCATGCGTTTTGACTTGGCGCCCATTTGAAGCCATTCCTTTTTAGCTCCTGCCTCTGTTCATCCGTAGGGTTTTCGTCAAAAAACAACTGCAAACGGTTTTCAGCTTCGTTGACTTCGGCTTTCCCGCCCGTAAACGTCCATCCGGCGTATTCGGATTTACTTTTCAAATCGTCAATACGCTCCTGTATCCTGTACATATTCTGATTATTGTTAGACAGATGATAGGACGGAAATGGAACAGGGTCTTTTCGCCAGTCGCGGGGCATGGACGCTTTCATCTTGCCTATCTGTTCCTCCGTCAATTCTGGGCAACCGTCCAGCGTTTTATGCTTGCGGTAATATGCGTTGACCGCTTTCATGTACTCCTGTTCCGCGCACCTTATCCAAAGTTTCCTCAATATGCAGGTATTCCCCCATGTTCCTGTCGCGGGCCGCGTTCTGCTTTTCCTTTTTTCGCACAGGGAAATTGCTCCCGCCAGCAATCATTATGGACGGAACACGGGCATCTATGGCGCTGCGCTCGTTGAATTTTTCAGCCATTTTCCGCGCATACAAGTCAACCAAGTGGTCAATCTTTTCGGTACATGGGGTTAACACGCGCTTTCTTTTGCTCTCCAATCTCATACGCCTTGTCTACCATTGCCTGGCGCGGCCCGAAGCTCGTAATCGTCAATCTGTTTTTGTGTAAGCGGTGTTGAGTAAGGTATACTCACAATCTCCCGTTTGAGCATTTCATATACGCACAGTTTGGTCATCTGAGCAACTAATACAATGTAAATGCTATTTTAAAAAAACGTAAACTGGGCGTGGCAATTGAATTATGATTATATCCGTGATAATTTTGTCCACGGCAAGTCCCAATGATATTGGCTTTGGTGGAAAATTGAACACCAGACTGGCGTGCCTCTTGCTTATTGTTTCGGTACAAGAGAGCATAAATATCTCAATGAATTGTGTGCATTACTTGCTCCATTCAAGATAAATATCGTTTATTCTGATGATAATTTCGCTTGCAAAAAGCAAATTAAAGACAGTGCATTAATAATCGGCAAGAGAAATACTCAACGTATTAAACGTAACACATTTATCTTTGCCCACCTGGTACAGTAGATTAGGTAGAAAAGGGATTCGTTTTTTAAAGTTGCATCTTATGCATCGTATTATTATTGGATTGATTATTAACTTTTGGTTCTTTGGCAGACCTTTACCTGTCCATTTAATTTAGGACACTATCATAAATTGGAGAAGAAAATGTTAGTTGAAAAATTTATGTCTCTTGAAATCTTTATCTGTGCAGGTTTTAAGATTTGCCAAAAAATATCCTGCAAAAATGTGCAGGATTTAAGAACATAAACCTTATCAGTTAACTTATATCAATAAGATTTAAATCCTATTACCCTCAATAAGCATGTTTTGAACTGTCGATTATATAAGAGGCTATGTGAAAACACTTAATTTTTGAATATTGGTATGAAAGGAATGTCGTAAAATGAAGGTTTTTTATTACGTGCTATCCCGATTTTTATCGTTTTCACACAGCTTCATAAACAATGCTAGACCATAAAAACCCTCAGTTTATTACATTCTTATAGCGAAAGCTCATTTTTGGATTTTTAGTTATGGTATTCATATGTATGTAATTCAATAGCTTTCTTGAAACTGTTCTATGAAATATTCTTTCAAGCTTTTTGTTATTGAATCTAAATCTAGGAAAAGGGTAGAGTAGTTAATGCCCACTGCACTAAGCTGATTAAGAATACTCTTTTTTTGTTCGCTGGAATAATCAATTCAAGACCTAACAACAATTTATCCGTTTCTTAGATGGTCATAATCTGGGTCTATAATGAATGATAACATAGAAGAAAACCATGCTCTTCATAAATATTTGGTGGATATTTCGGTGCCACATAATGCTAATTCAGTTACCTTTTTTACCAAAATATGATCAGGTCGAAAAGGCTTTCCGTAAAAAACTAATACTGAGCCATCTGAAGTTAATTCTTTTTCTCCTATACACGCAAAGAAGGTTGCTACTAAGGGGTTCCTTGTAATATCTAATAATCTCGTTGGTAAGCCATGATGTTGTAATTTAGATAATATTTAAAAAGGAGTTAAGTTATTAAATTCATTTGGGAAAAATTTTTTACACTATCAATCATTTGTCGTTCAAATATAAATAAGCCTGTCAGTGGGTGGTTGTTAGGATGGGTTTCTATTTGCTTACTGTTTTCAAATAATTTTTCAGCTTTTATTTGATAATCTTCGCGCAAAACAGAAGAACTTAATTGTCATTTATTATTAGCCTGTCCTCTATAAAACAACTGGTAGTTAAAAACATAATTTCTATCTACATAATTTTTTATTTCTCCATCCAATACCATAATAAGGTCTTGAAGTGATTTTATTTCAAATAATTCGCGCGATCCATAAATCATAACCTAACCTCCCGTTAAAATAGCCAATAAACGCAAAAACAAGCTAAAATTATGGCTGTTTCATATTTTTTATACGAACAAATTCCACTACCCCATTTTATAAATAATACACTTAAAGAACTATAAATGCAATTACTAATATATAAATACTATCACAATCTCTTATTTAATTCATTCAATATAACAGGCCATGTCAGCCTCACGTATATATCATACAAAGCATCATAGCGGTTGAGGTGATTATTTTCATATGCTTAATAAACTCAAGATCAGTACGGTTGAGTTTATGAGTTTTACTGATGCCTTAAAATTGACTTTTCATATCTGTAGTCCCCTGTGGGGATTGTTTGGGGACTAATGTGTGTGTTTAAAAGAGATTGTAAAATACACTTAGATATAAGCTAGACAGCTTATAATACGCTGTATTTAAAACGTTTTTAAAATATTTTAGCAAGCTACAAAAAGTGGTCTGACACACTCTTAATCAGTGGGTCCGGGGTTCGAGTCCCCGGAGGTATAGATGAAAAACCCTCATAAATTCAACGTTTGTGAGGGTTTTTGTCATGTGTAGAAATAAAAACAGTGTGTCATTGGTATAGTAATAATGGGTCGTGATAATATGACGGTAACAGATTGGCAAAAGTTAAGACAGGATGCCGCCGAGACGATTCAGAAAATTAATATGGATAAATTAGCAAAGGCAATCTACATCCTACATCCTTTTTGATGCTTCACTTGCGATTTTAGAACATAAAGAACCAAGCGAAGAAATATATCAATGCCGCAAGAAAAGCCCACACAGGTACACATACCGTATCCTAAAGGCAAACCATTCATGAGCTTATCGAGGATGAATTATCAGACACAGAAATGTACTATAGTATAGGCGAATACGAAATCGCTCGTGATGAGCTGCGCCATGCTGATAGATTCTTGTCTGTGCTTAAAGCAAGAGCAACACAAACGGATAAGAATTACTTGCACGGCATAACCGAACGGCAAGATGTAATAGCCGCGAAATTATAAATTGAAATTCTATCCAGCAAAAATTGGGTAGGATTTTTATAAATCATAATTACATAACTATTACCTAGGTAATGACCCTCTGATTTTTTAACCTAAGCAAAACAAAACTATTACAAACCATTTTTTGACCCATCCTTTGAAGTATACCTTACAATTTAGCTGGTGGCTATCGGTGAGTTGTTGCTTATCATCATTATAATAGGGTGTAAGTTATGGCTTGATGGATTGCGGAGCCTTGATTTATTATTTCAGCGACGACGTGAATCAATACGGCACAACCCCCCCCCTCGTATAATAAGTTTTAGGCCACAAAAAAGCCTAAGACTTTTTTGTTTAGCCGAGAAAAAGTGAAGCTCTAATGATAAAATGTCAATAAGAGATATTTAGAAGGCAAACTCTTTGACCTCTTGCAAAATAACTGCTGCGAAAGCTTGACTCCTGACTTAAGTATCAAATTCTGCCTACACAGGTGTTGCGTCTGCATCAGACTTCTACCACTACCACTACTACTATCAGCAAGGAGCAAGCCGGTCAATTGCTTTAGTGGGTGGTGGGCTATACTGGGCAAGTTGAGCCATCAGCGTTTCAAGCCTGTTTTTGGCTGTGTGTTGAATTTTGCGTAAGTGTGGATATAATTCCTCCGTTAGAAGTAGTCGACTGTAAAGTATGGGACGATGATTTTTTAGGAATGACCGTCGCATTAAGAGTTAAAATGACGGCTTTTTTATTATGGATAGTTCATTTAGCTGTTGTTTACAGTACATTTTATTGCTTTTATTTTTATGAAAAGTATAAATTTATGTTATGGATAGTCTAAAATAAGGCTATTCAATAAAAGCGAAAACCCTTTAAAATTTGACTTTTTTAATGGTTTCTAACTTTGACTATTGTTTCTATCTATTAATTCTTTCTATATATTAAATCTAACATACTGCACTTTTTCTACTATCATTTTCTAAGTAAGTATTTACATCATAATGATTTAATAGAAGAGCAAGAAATAATGAAAACAGGACGTGAGTATATATACTCGGACATAAAGGAGCTAAACGTTAGATTTAACACGTTTAGCTCAGGCTGTCGACATTCTATATACCGACAACTATTTTATTTAATTTAAAGTTTATTTTTTAATTATGTTATAGTATAATTAAGTTCAAGAGGGAAAATGTACAAATAGTAAGTCTTGCTGTTATGCAGATAATTTATGAGGCTGTGTGAAAACGCTTAGTTTTTGAATATTGACATGAAAGGAATGCCGTAAAATCAAGGCTTTTTATTACGTGCTATCCCTATTTTTATCGTTTTCACACAGCCTCTTATATAATATGGGGTGATAGTATTTTAAAAAAAGTATTGTTTTTGGATTTTAATAGAACGCTTGTATATTCAAATCTATTATGATCAAAGTCTGTACATAATGCGTTGAAACATATAGAGGTTTTTGATTTCAAGGATGGCAAAAACAAAGCATTATTTAAAAAGGATGAGCCAAAAGTGAGTCCGCTTTTTTATTATTGTGTTGTGTAGCCATAGATTTTTGGGTATAAATTTAACAGAAGATATTGTTTTTATTATTTTGGTATATCTAATGTATATTTAAAAATTGGGAGGCTGTAATTATGAATTTTATTAGAAACTTGAAAGTCCGTTCCAAGCTAATACTTTTAGTGCTAATTGCTCTTATTTTACTATCCGTTTGTAACATTTTGTCTGTTAACACATTAGATGCTATTGCTAAATTAACAACCTATTCATACAATACAACAACCGTACCAATGGGGCATATTGTTGATATGTCAAATGCATATGCTCAGATTCGATCTTCTTCCCGTGACTTAGCACTTTCATCAAGCGATGTGGAAAATCAAAATAGTAAAAAAATGATTGTAGACTCTATTGCTCATTTTACTGAACACCTTACAGACTATAGCGATTACTTAAACAAATATGATATAACATTAGGAAAAGAATATGACTTGTATCAAGGCATTGTGTCTGATTTTACTGAATATGAAAATGTTATATCTACAGTTATCGATTATGGTATGCAAAATGACATTGAAGCTGTTAGGTTAAGTTTGACAGAGGCGAACAAAATTGCTTCTGTTCTCACAAAAAACTTGAGGACTTGGCTGAATTAAACACAAGCCAAGCAGATGCTATTAATACCAGGTCTGCTGATAGTGCGTTTTCCATGATTATTATCATTAGTGCCGGTTTTTTCATATCAGTCGTGATTCTTATGTCCTTCTCCTTTGTTATTATAAAGCTTATCGTATCACCTACCAAGGAAATGCTAAATATCGCTAAGAATGTATCAAAAGGAATTTGGATGTTAATGTGCGAGTGAGCTCAAAGGACGAAATAGGTATGCTCAGCCATGAGTTCTCCACACTTATTGAAACATTAAAAATGCTTATAGACGATTTAGCCAATCTATCCAAAGAGCATGACGCAGGCAACACCGACGCGGCCATTGACGAAAATGCTTATGAAGGTGCTTACAAGGAATTGGCAAGAAGTTTGAACCTTATGTTAAAATCTTATGTGGATGGTACATATGAAATATTAGACTGTGTAAACGGCTTTGGAAATGGTGATTTTAATGCCAAAATTCATCAGTTTCCCGGTAAAAAAGCAAGCATTAATACTTCGATAGAGACACTCAGAACAAATTTGAACACGGTAAACTCGGATATTCAAAAGCTGGTTAATGCCGCGCTTATCGGAAATCTTTCGGAGCGTGCCGATGCCACACGATATAGGGGTAATTGGTTTGAAATTATTGACCGATTAAATAAGTTATTAAATGTTATCATTTCGCCCATAAACGAAGCTTCGGAAGTTATGAGTCTGTTATCTAGCGGAGACTTCTCACGCAAAGTACAAGGTGATTATAACGGCGACTTTATGATTATAAAGGACTCATTAAACAGAACAGTTGACAATATATCTATGTATATTAAAGAAATTTCGGAAGTGCTTAACAATATGGCAGTCAATAACTTTAATCTGGAAATTACAAGAGTATACATAGGCGATTTTAGCTCTATTAAGTCCGCTATCAATAATATCATAGTTAATATGAATCGGGTTCTTTCCGAAATCAATTTATCTACCGTGCAAGTTTCTACAGGAGCAAATCAAATTTCCGAAAGCAGCATGATTATAGCAAAAGGCGCTACCGAGCAGGCTAGCTCCATTCAAGAGCTTAATGCGACACTAGAAACAATAAGCGAAAAAACGCGGTTCAACACGGAAAAGGCGGAAAAGGCTAATCATATTTCAGCTATTTCAAAAGAAAACGCTACAAAGGGTAATCAGGAAATGCAAAATATGCTTACTTCTATGAAAGGCATCGCGAAAGCTTCCAACAATATTTCACGAATCATAAAAGTTATAGAAGATATAGCATCCCAAACAAATTTACTCGCGCTTAATGCTGCGGTAGAGGCCGCCCGCGCAGGCGAACATGGCAAAGGCTTCTCTGTTGTTGCTGAGGAGGTTCGCAGCTTAGCTGCAAGGAGCCAGAAAGCAACCCAAGAAACAACAGCCTTAATTGACGATACAATCGCCAGAGTAAACGAGGGTACAAAAATAGCGACCATTACAGCCGAATCACTCGAAACAATGGTTGCTGATGTCAATAAAGTTTCAGGTATCATAGAAGAAATTGCTGATTCATCAAAAGATCAATCAGAAGCTATATCTCTAGTTAGTGTGGGGGTTTCCCAGATTTCAGAGGTTGTGCAAATTAACTCTGCTACTTCAGAAGAGGCCGCCTCAGCTTCTGAACAGCTCGCCAGTCAATCAGTTAAGCTTGAAAATATGGTTTCAGTATTTAAATTGTTTCGTAAGTGAGATAAGCTATGAAAACAATACTTTTTTGGTCGCACCTTTGGAAGGTAAAGCTTAGCAAAATAGATTTAAATATAAGGTTGTGATGCAAAGTGAAAAAACAAGTTGTTATAGATCCCCTGTTAATTATAGACATATTACTTATACTTGTGTTTGGTGGTACTGTTGCTTATGAATACTCTTTGAGGAAAACAAGGATGTCGGTGAATCCGTTCGCTTTGGCTTAATAGGCGTAGAAATTAAGCATTATCTGTATTACAACCTTACTCTCCAGATTTTAATAATTTTTTCAACAAAATAAACTTAAAAGTGATTAAAACATCTGTCGAAATGGCACACAAAAGAAAAAAATATAAGCTTTTGTAGCGACATATCGCAACTTTTTACAAGCTTATATTTCTACCAACATATGACGCAATACAGCAAATAACGAGAGATACTTTTAAATAAATCATAACTATAGTAGGTTAATAATATTTGTAGTGCTATAATAAGTACAATTCATTAAGTTAGAAAATTTATATTAGGCGGTGTTGATATGTTAAATAACAATGTAGTGAAAGCATTTTATGAGGAGCATTATAACGAGGATAACAGAGAAACCCTTGTTCCACTTGAATTTATAAGAACCCGATAAATAATATCACGTTATTTGACCGGCAATAACATGGAAATAGCGGATGTAGCAGGAGGTACAGGCGTATATGCTCGTTGGCTTGCAGGTTTAGGGCATAAGGTTCATTTATTAGACCTAGCACAAAATCATATTGACATCTCAAAAAAGAAAAGCGAAGAAACAGGAATTATGCTTGCATCATACACATGCGCCGACGCCCGTTATTTACCATTTAATAACAAGAGTATAGATATTGTTTTGCTAATGGGTGCGCTATATCATCTACAGGAACGTAAAGACAGGCTTCAGTGTTTATCAGAAGCCAGAAGAGTGCTAAAACCGAATGGGGTTTTACTATGTACAATAGTATGCCGATATTCTCCAATGATTGGTTATTACAAATGGGAGAATATTAACGATGTGAATGTGAATATTATTGATGGAACATTAAAATCTGCAAAATATAGCTCAGACAGTTTTCCAAGCGCGTTCCTTCATACACCAGACGAAATAGTATCAGAGGTATCAGATGCTTTTTTTACAGATATTAAACCAATAGTTGTAGAAGGGCTTGCCAATGCTTATAACTTTGATAATTATAAGCATGATGAATATAAACTGATGCAATTATTGCGGCATATTGAAATGACAGAATCAATACCGGAATTCCTGGGGATGTCACGAAATATTATTGTTGTAAGCAAAAAATAACCGCCACTAATAAGCATTTTCAAATTATAAGTAATTAACTGACAGTCCTACCAAATAAAACTTTTCTACAATGCAATGACAACTGAATACTGCTACAGCTTAAAAACACTAGGGGCTCAGGCTGTCGACATTCATATGCCGATAGCCTTTTACGATTAATCGTGCTATACTATAGATATGATTAGCCGGATAATGTGTGGCACAGAAAATTTGTATTAGTGGAGGAATGAAAAATGTACGAAAGATTGTCAGACAAAAACACTATGCCTACAATAGAAGAATTTATTTCATATATCGGCGCTTGCAAAGAGCTGTTTGAAAATATTGATTTATTTATAACAAATGAGTTAAATGCAGAAAAGAAATTAGGATTTTCGAGTGATAGGATTGACAGACGACCAAATAAAAAAGGCTTATGATGAAGTATTACCTTACGCCAAAGAGTGTCTTAATAATTATCATAGAACAAGTAATGGAGGTTGGGTTCAATACCGAGTTTTAAATATGGAGCAGTTGGATGATGTTAAAAAAATATTGAGAATTAGAAATAAATAAAAATATCTCACCCGAATAGTATAAGCATTTTCTGCATTACGTGTCATGTCATTTAACATGATGTGTTTAAAAAACATTAAAATGCCATTATCCATAAAATATCCACGATTAAATTAATCTTGGATATTTTATTATAAAAAAGTTTAGTCTTTTAACTTGACACAAGCCTACCTACCAGAGTTTAATCTATTTTTCGACAAAATAAACGCAAAGGTGATAACAGTATTTGTCAAAATGGCAAACAAAAGAAAAAAATATAGTCTTTTATAACGAATTATTGCAACTGCTTACAAGCTTATATTTCTATCTACATATGACGCAATACAGCAGAAACGAGAGACAATTTCAAATAAATCATAATTATAGTAGATTAATAATATTTGTAGTGATATAATAAGTACAATTGATTAAGTTGGAAAATATAATTTGAACGCTATGGATGTGATATTTATTAACTGTAATCTTATTTATTTCAGTCCAACATATACAACAAAGAGAGTTGTCAAACTAATATCAGAACATATTCCGATAAAAAAGATAGAGTATGATATTACTAACCTTGACGCAAAGGCAAAAACACTCTCTTTTAGTAAAGATGATTTTGTTATTCTTGGCATTCCAGTATATAAATGCTTGGAATATAATAAGCCATTCTGACTTAGAAGTAAAAGGCAATCCGAATTATAGAAAATATCAATCTATCCCGATTAAGCCACATACAACATCATCATGTATTAAATGTGGAGTATGTGCTAAAAATTGTCCTGCTTCCGCAATTCCTTTAGATAACCCTAAAAAAACTGAAAGGAATAAATGTATTACTTGTATGCGTTGTACTCGCGTTTGTCCTAAAAAATCAAGGAGATTTTATTCAATCGAAAAATTTATTGCTAAGAAAAGCTTAGAAAGATTGTGCCAAGAGTATAAGCAACTCGAATTTTTTTTATAGAAGCTAATAAGCATAAGTAACTTCAATTCGTAAAGTAGTACGCTTGTTCGAATAAAATAAAAACCCCACCGTAACTTGGTGGGGAGTATAACTAAAAGGCGATTTTTATCATTTCAAAGATAGCATTAGCTATTAATCCAGATATCACGCCACCTAGTAGGTTTACTAGGATTTTACGAAGCGTAACTTTCATGAAGTCACCCCCATTATCAGAGTGTCAATAATGGAGTCAATAAAAGGCAAGGCAAAGTCCTATTTTTCCACACAGTTACCCATGTAGTATCGTGGGATGTATAAGTTTAACCAACGTGTTCGGGATGGGAACGGGTGTTATATTTGCTGTAGGAAGCAATTTCATTATACCTAGTCCACCTTGCTAAATTATTATAGACAGTATGTAGAATAATGTCAAATTGAAAACCCCGTCATGACGCGACGGGGTTCAAACTTATTTTTCGATGCATTTCAAGTGGTCATAGATAGCGTTAACTACTAGACCAAATAGTACATCGCCCACTTTTTGAAGCAGGATT
Organism: Holotrichia oblita; assembly: GCA_023690525.1. Lineage (NCBI taxonomy): Eukaryota > Metazoa > Arthropoda > Insecta > Coleoptera > Scarabaeidae > Holotrichia > Holotrichia oblita. Next base: position 88,259 of record JALQSN010000143.1, on the reverse strand, counting down.
ATTAGTATACTCATAGAGTTACCTCCATATAGATTTAGTGTCTATAAGGAGTCTATAAGAGCAAGGCAAATTTCACCTTGCAAGATTATTATAGACAGTATGTAGAAAAATGTCAAATGGAAAGGCTTAAAGAATTAAGTCTTATTTTTTTAGTGTTTAAAGGATGTCATCATTTATGATGACTTTCGTGATTTATAACTTTACCCCTTGCGGGTCAAAAATGGGCTGCATAATAGCAACCCATTAAAAAAATCCCACAACTCGCGATTGTGGGATTAAGAAAATCAAATGTTTTAAAAATTATTTTTTCGTCTTTTTGGGAGACGGCGATAATATGCTTCAATCCAAATATAGCAATTGCGATATGAATTCCATCTCCAATGAGCGCAAACGTGTACAGGTGTTTCAGCACTATAACATTTAGCCATTCCACAGACCACCTTTCCGAAGAAAAATAGTCTATAAAACGTCTATGGGATGGCTATTATCCAGACAGATTAATCATACTTACCACCTCCAACATGTATTTATTTTGAAAGTATATAACAAAAATGAGAAATGCTTTTATAAATAAACGAACATGAGAGATTTTTATACTTTCAAAATATTCGGCATTCTCATTAAGGAAAATAACAAAAATTTAGACGTTAATTTTATTGGTTTCAATTATACTATAAATAGTTGCATAAACTTCTTGAGCAAAGGACACAAGCGGTGGATATGTTGGCGCGGTACGTTTAGTTTCTGTAGATATAACATCAATTGTTAGAATTGGATTTAAAATATTATTGGTAATAATTCGGATGGATAAATTTCTGATAATATCAGATGATTTCCGAGTTTGTGCGCCAACAACAGCACCAACTCCTCCTGCTAATGCACCGCCAACAATTGCTCTGCCTACACCGCCTTGCATTATAGTTGAGTTGTCTTCAATAATTTCACAATTAATTATTTCATTGAATGCCAAAATATTTAAGGTAGCTTTTAAATAATTGCAGACAGCTATTTGTTTTGATGTCATATCAATCAAAATCTCAATGGTGTTTAGAGAATAGAAACTTTTGTTATTAATTTGTTTATCGGTTTTAAAATCTTTTTGTTCTAGTTCTTTTTCAAAACGATTTTTATTGTTGTCGCTAGTTTCTTTTTTATTTTTAGCATCAACAGTAGCAAGATATAAACCAATAACAAAAAAAGCGATAACACCAAAAATAATCCACATGATAAATTCCTCCTTATAATAAAAAGATTAAATGTCTTTCATGACAGAATCCAAGACAATTCTAACGGATTCCTCAACAGAAGCATAAAGTTTCATAACTTCAACAACATGGAAAATGCCAAACTCATTGCCAATGTAGAAAATTAAACTACCTTGATTTTTTGATTCATAATTTTTAAGAATAGTTGGTAAGCATTTATGAGCATATTGTTCACCTTCTGGCAGCATTGTATATAACTGAAAGAAAAGATAACCAAATAAAACACAGATAATATGGAAAGAAATCAAACTAATATTAGTAGAATGAAAATCTTCAAGTTTCCAAAAATCTTTAATTTGACGATAATCTTCTTCAATTTCAGGACGAAGTTCGTATGTTTGAATTATTTGTTTAGCTGTTTTAGTTAAATCAGTTGTAATAAAAACAAAATATTCATTTTCAGGTTTATCGGCTTTAATATCCCAAACAACACAAGCATTAAATTCAACATCATTTTTGGGATTATCACTTTCCCAATAAGTACCTAAATCAGAAACAAAAGCAATTTTTTGAGATTTACTTTTTTTATTAGGATGTTTAACCCATTTATTTTCTTCTTGAGCAATTTGGATGGCTAATTTATAAGAAGCCATATTACGTTTTAAGGGGATATAAGTGTCAACTCCACGACTAGATTTTAAGAAATTCAAAAGGTTACGGGAAATAAAACCTCTATCATTAATGAGGATATCACCAGATTTAAGAATAGGAGAAGTACGTACCATATCTTCACTCAATGCTAAATCATGAACTTTAATATTATCAAAACGGATATCTTCAATAATGCCAGTATTACCAACAATGCCTCTGATAGTAGATAATTTATAACCACGGGAAACATCGCCGTATTTATTTACAGTAACTTCTGATTTTTCATAGTTTTCGTTTGATAATTCGACTTCAATATCAGTACAATCAAGAATATGTATATTAGCAACTAAATTTTGTTTAGGCATAATATGATTTTGAACAGCATCATTATAATATGTAAAAAAAGTCTTGATAATTATATTTTTTTAAAAGGAATCTAAGAGAACCTTCTGTCATAATACCTTTATCAACACCATTTTTATTTTTTATATTGTAACCGATCTCAGCTAATAATTTATGGTCTTGAATAGCAAAAGGGATATCAGTTAAAGCAGTTTTAACTTTCATTTTAGCAGCGATAGAAAGAGCAAGAATTAGTTCAAAAGGAATAATAGAATTTGGTTTTCTCAAATCAGTAATAGCATCTCTGAGGCAAGAGAGAATACCATGTTTAAGCATAGCAAGATGATATCGTCAACAAGATTAGAGTTACTCAAAGAAACAGCGTCAAGTCTACCTGAACGAATTTTTTCAAGTACAGATTCTTTATTTTGTCGAACAGCTTTAATCATAGTATTCACCTCCCCTCATGATTATATTTTACAACCATAAGGGAATTTGTCAATCTAAAATAATCACGAATGATAATAAATTATCATCTAAGATAATGCAAAGCCTAAGAGGATAAGATATTATCAAAAAGGGTGATAACCATGATAAGTGAAAGGATAAAAAAAGTAAGGGAACAGAATGGAATGACTCAAACGGAATTAGCAAAGAAGTTGGGTATAACCCGTTCAAGTGTAAACGCATGGGAGATGGGAATTTCTGTACCTTCTACGCAATATCTTGTTGAATTATCTCATTTATTTAATGTGACTACAGATCATTTGCTTGAATTAGATAATGATATAAAAATCAGTATTGGTAACTTAGACGAAGACGAAAAAGAAATTATATTTGGATTACTTAGAAAATTCGACCAAAACAAAAGATATTATGAAGCAGTAAAAACATTATCTGAAGAAGATATGAAACGTACAGGTTTAGATTTAACAGACAAGTCTGTTAGAAAAAATTGGGTTTGGACAATAAAAATTAATTTTAATAAAAAATATATAAAACGAAAAAATAAGCCAATCATCAACTGATTGGCTTAAAATATATGTAATTTAGAAAGGAATTTATATGGAAAAAGAAAAAATATCAATAATATCATCACTATCTGGTATGACAGCTAAACAATTCGAGGTAGGTAATGAAATATTAGAGTTAATAAAATCAAAAGAAATGAAAGTATATGAAGCACATGAAATGTTTAAAGAATTATCAAATGCGATTTTATCTACAAAAATCACATGAGAATTGACTCAACAAAATCAACGCCACACGACTCTAATTTATAAGTTAAAGGATCTTTAAATCTATCTTTTCTTTTATTTGTTATAAATTGTTTGCTGAACTTATAGGTTAAGAATTTTGAAAATTGGTCAGAAGTTAAATCAAGTTCTTGAGCCAACTCATCTGGCTGTTTAATTACAATCATGGATTCGTTATCACAATTTTCATAGATATATTTTAAAATTATGTGATATGATTCCGAAGTTTTAAAGATATGGCTTGTAATATCATTTTTACAAATAGGACAAATAAACGGATTTTTATTTATCAATAGTATCATCTCCTTTTAGAAAATTATATATTAATCTAAAAGATAAATCAATAAAAAGGCGAGTGAAAACCAAAAGCCCCTCACGGGAGCAAGGGGCTAAGGCATTGCAGATGCACCAACCATTGCCATATAGCCATAGCTATAAGGTTAATCAGCACACCACCTAGAAAAGTACCTAGGATTTTTAAGTAAAGCATTCTTCATAAGTTTTACCTCCAGATAGAGTAATGTCTATAAGGAGTCTATAAAGGCAAGGTAGACCTTGCAGAATTATTGTAGTTTAAATAGATGAAAATAACAAGGAAAAACATATTTAAGGATATTAAAAACCAAGATAGTTATATTTACGAATTTTAGGCAATATGCCATCAGAAAAATATATTTTCGGAATATTGCTTTGATTATCTCGTAAATGCTTGAATTATCTCAGTTTTACTCTACTTTACGAATTGAAGATAAGTAATTTATTAGGTGTATTTTATGTAATTCTCGATTATAGTAATTAGTTACATAGTTAAAAGCAGCAAGCCATTTGTTTGCTGCTTTTATAAATTAAAAAAGTTTAGTCTTTTTGCTTGACACAAGCCTAGTCGCCAGAATTTAATCCATTTTTCGACAAAATAAGCAAATAAATCTCAGACCATCTTGTCGAAACGACGTATAAAATCAAATATAATGCTACATTGCTTTATAATATATTTATTTCTAAACGTTTTTGTAATATGATTGAATTACACTTCAAAGCCTATGTCTGTTATGTGTACAACGGGTATCAGAGTAAAAGGTTATAGTATACTGGAAACCGTTCCTTGGCCTTCGATTTTTCCAGTAAATCAAAAATCGCGTCTATAGGCTTTGTATTTCTATAAGAAAGATAAAAGACTGACCACAATTCCTGAAAAAGACAAGATATACATGAGTGCTTTTATATACTTAATCTTTGAAAACATAATTCTTTTAGGGATGTATGCCTCATATGTTCTGGTATCATCGGTGTTTAGCATACTGATAACGATGTAATCTGCTTTGTCTACTTTGATCTGCCTCGTGTGCGTATATACAGTTTCAAGATCATTGGAAATATACATTAGTAGATTGCCAATGACATCGGATATATAAGCAAACCCGGTTTCGCCCAGATTCATATTTTGCAAGATACTACTGGATTTCTGTGTGTCCAAAGTAGCAAAAATACTACCATAATTGCTGATCATATATTCAGTCATAACGGGTTTGATACAGATAATAGCCTTGTGTCGTTTAACCAACGCACCTGTATTGTTAGACACCTTGAGAGCGGTTTTCCTTGGCAAATTCATGCAGGCAGGGAAAGCGTAGTCATCACATTCTCCAACACGTTGATAACGGCCTCTGCCGACTTTGCGCATTGTGTCAAAAGATTGTTATTATATTGATAGATTATTTTTTCCATAGTCTTGGTGGGTTAATAATAACAACCGCCAGAAAAGAAAACCGAATCACCGGCATAAGTAATAATGATATAAAAAACACGGAGAATATCCGGTTATTAAAAATCAGATTTTTCATCATTTTCATGCCTCCTGATACTAATTTCAATTCGAAACCACTGTTTCAAGCGAAGCTGAACACCAGAGAGCGTGAATCGTTTTGAGCACAAAAAGGGTTTAAGAATGGAATTAGTATGAATATGAACCACAAGCTGTCAAAAAATAGGCCAATCGCTGGAAGTAAATCCTAGTGAGTGGCCTATACGTATTTGTATTATATCACCAATTTCACTGATTATATAGCGTATCAGTTAAGAAATATTTGCTAATTCTTTGACAGCCATCCTTCTGGGATTTGAGTGATATCTTCAGGTTTTTTGTATGTCCTGCCGATTTCTAAAAACCTTTGCGCCAGATTGTCGTCGATACGGCCGTTTCTGTTCGGGGAAAGATTTAGCATATAAACAGAATTCTGTTTTTGTGCCGGATACGCCTTTTCATTTAAGGCCCAATCAACAGAACGCAAAGTAAGCTGAGGGTCTGTCGCCCGCCAGAACCAAGTTTCTGTAAGAATATTGCCGAACGCGCCAGGACCGACAAACTGTGTCGGAGCATCTTGCCCAGCGTTATTTTCATATAGTGCAATATCTGTATGGTTCAGATTGGTTTCGCTGGAATGGTTCAGTAGCAAGCAGCTGGGCTGCAATGATTTGACCAAATCACGGATTTCTTCAAAAGGCAGGTTTTCATACGAAGGACCGCCCCAAGGCGCTTGCCAACCGTCGATCAGCAAAAACGGAATCTCGCCATAGTTCGTCAAAAGCTCGGTAATCTGGTTTTTGATATATTCTTTATCCTCGGACGTACATCTTGTACTGGTAACTCCGTGATGCAAATCGAGCATGGAATAATACAGCGCCGGTGCCAATCCTTCTGCGCGGAAAGCGTTCACGTATTCCGCCACAACGTCGGTTTTAGTTGTAGCGTTTTTGACGCAATGCTCCGTATACTTACTTGGCCATAAAGAAAATCCTTCGTGGTGTTTTGTTGTAAACACGCCAAAGGTCATCCCTGCCGATTTTGCCACCCGTGCCCATTGTGTACAGTCTAAATTATTGATTTTCCAATCCTTTTCATCAAAAACATGTCGGTGCGGGTCATCGCTTTCCGTGATGCCATAATCCCAATCCTTTACTTCGCCTTCACAAAACTGGACGGTAGCGCTGTTAAAGTGGATATAAGTTCCAAACCACCTGTTTACAAATTCAATTTGCTGTTGTACAAAATCCTTTTGCATGTTTGCTGCTCCTTTTAATAGTTTGTCTTTTAACCAATCTGTAATTTAACAGTTGGGAAATCTATAAAATGAAACCCTTGGGGCACTACCCCAAACCCCACTTCTTTTTTGAAAGAAAAGAAGCAAAAGAACTTTAATATCAATCTCAATTTAAAAGGAAGTAGCCAAGCAAAAAATGAAAATGACTCTTCGGCATTTTTTGCGCCGTATTAAATGAGATTTGTATAACAAAAAACCTATCAACAAATTTAGCATACTACCTATTATGGATATTATTACTTGTACATCCTGTCATATGCCGTTTGATATATGCTGACCAACTCATTCACCCTATATGTTTGCAAATTGCTTAGGGGTGCCTGCGGATACAAAGTTGAAAATCATATCATCATAATATTTGTTTAACTCTGTGCGCATAATCGTGATTTGCTCCAACTCATCAGCAGTAAATTTCAGCAGAGGGAACGCGTATTTATCTGGGAATGTTTTTCGTATAAGTCTCTTGTGGTTAAGTGCAGCATATATTCCATACCGTCCGCGCTCCACAGCGACAATTCGCCATTAAAGTCGGTTTCGTCCTCTTCGCCCCATCTCCATGTTTTTCCTTCTACACTGTTAAAAATTGTATTGGTTGATTCATAAGTATAAAAAGCGTCTGCCCGCTGCATTGCTATCGCTGGTTCTGAGCAAGAAGTCGTAATTACGAACTGCCCTGGCCTGGGTTCTGAGGAATGCCATACTGTATACCCTCCGACTCAAGGGGTCTATACATACGATAACGCTCTGCTCCGATTTCGCTGAATGTACCGCCGAACCCGCCAGTCGTCGCTCCGACAAGAGTGGCATCTGGGTTCTCGACAAGCTTTCTCAATTGGTCGCTCTTTTAAGTGAGTATGTCTTCATACAAAAGACCATCAGCATATAATTTGTGGATATATCTCAATGCCTCGCGGAAACGCTCTTTTGACAAAACATTGACAATTTTTTGATTATCATTCATCACAAACCTATTATTGGTCATATAAAGAAACGGTAAAAACAAGAAATCAATAGATTGAGTATACCAGCCATCGGTAGCTTCTGTCAACGGAATTTCTTCCGCGATAACATTTCCGTTCGGGTCTTGCTCTTTAAACGCTTTCATCACATTATAAAAATCATCTGTTGTTTTTGGATGCTCAAAGGCCAAGGATTTGAAGCCACTTGTCATTAATCCACATTTTCAATGCTCTGGAGCAATGGTAGCAGGGATTGATTGCTCACGGAAATCAATCCCTGCTGTACATCAAGAACAGGCGACAAAGAATCCGAATCAAGCAAGCAATCCAACATAATCTTAGAAATAGGACGCTTGGAATTTGTTTTTGCTTTGTAGACTTTAATACTGTTAAGAGCAACTTTACGGACAAGTTTGTATCCTCAACACGGCAAAAATCCTCACTAAAATGAATGTCAAGCAACCAATGCATGGTTTCAACTGACCATTCTAAACGTGCGTGTTTAAGTAACTCTTCAGCGGTCAGTTTTCAGCTTAATATATAATAGTGCCCTTCATTTGTCGTTCCTCTTTTTATGGTGAATTGTATATTTACAGCTCCAATACAAGCCAAGCTTTCCCATTCGGATTTTTCGTTAAGCCACTCAATGTCACAGGTGGCGAAGGAGGTTCGTTTCTCAAGTGTTAAAAAAGTGTCCATTCCTCCACGTAAACTATCGTCTTGAATATATTCCACTATGGTTTCTTTTAGGGTTTGCTGATTATCTTTGACGCTCAGCAAATACCGCTTTTGGCTTTATTATTGCCTTAGCCGTATCTTTCTGACAGTTTAACGCATCTGCCACTACCGTACAGTCGATCTAGCAATTCTATAAGTTCTCGCACAGCGAGTATTTCGTTGCTCTTGTCATTCGTCGCTTATTGCCCAAACGTGATACCCAGTTCTGCTATCTGTGCGCTTATTATGTGTAATGCTTTTTCATGTTTTTCTATTTTTCCCGTTGATCGGACTGTTTTTCCATCGAATGATCCCGTTAGATTTTTTATTCCATTTGGCAATAGTGATTCTACCCATTTTATAAAATACAGGTTTAAGGATTTTGGTTTTACTAATTTCAACAAGCACAAAAACCAATAGTAGCAAGGTATCCTTTTGATTCCGATTATTCCGTATCCTTTGCTTTTCTATCCGAAGCGTTTGCTTCTCTTTCGCATAAGCTAAGCTTTTTCCAGACATTAGACCCCCTCCCTGTATAAAACTTCTCACAATACAACACACTTGCATGGATCATATTAATAGTAAAACATGTCACAGATTCAAACAATAAAGTAAAATTGTCGGTTCACATGCTTCATTTTATATATTTGAATGGAAGCTTTCGGAAAGAAAATTTACAGCAAGGGCTTTAATATGGCTTGATAATTCTGTATAATAAAAATTAGGTAAAATCTTTTTGCACTGTTTATGACATCAGTAAGAAAGCTTGAAAATTTATATATAGGGATGGTGAGGTAGGAAATAAATTATTATTAAGTTTGCCGATTGACAATTGAATAAATTTACAAAAGAGAAACATATTTTAGCAAGTATGAAAGGAGTGTGATATTTTATGAACTGGTATAAGAACCTTAAAATTAGTATAAAGCTGTATCTTGGTTTTGGTTGTGTTCTCCTGATGATGCTGTTGGTGGTGGGAATTAGTATTTATAATATTACAAAAACAAATTCTAATTATAAATGGGTATTGGAATTTCCATCATACCGATTTGAACAAGCGAGTAATGTTAAATCTGATTTTTTCGAAGTCAGAAGAATGGTTATGGCAACTGCTCTTTACAGCGATGATAAGAACAGGGTGGAAAAAAACTATTCAGATATTAAAAAATATATAAGCACTATCAATAAATATCTTGATGATTACCGCAATAGTATCCAGACAGATCTCAAGCTGTCTGACGCTGATAAGTCGATCCGAACTGCTAGTGCGGATAGTTTAAAATCCAGCATTAACAACGAATATATGCCATTAGTAACGGATATTTATGATGCGGCAAAAAGCGACGACCAAGCTACCTTAATGCAAAGTGTTTACAACGCCGGACCTGTTGCCGTTGAGATTCGCAGTATTATTGATAGCATGTCAGATGTTGCTACAAGTCGAATGACAGCGGAGACACAAACAACGTCCGCAAATGCGGATGGACAGATTATTTTGTTAATTATTTTAAGCGGACTTATTATTTTGTTTTCCGTTTTTACTTCAGTTACTATAGCTAATTTAATTAAGAGACCAATTGTTAATATTGAAAACACTGTACATAAAATTTCCGAAGGCAACTTAAATGTTTAGACAAGAAGTAATGCCAAGGATGAAATTGGTGTTTTGTCAAATAGCATTGGAAATGTAGTTGATGTGTTTCAAAATATTGTAACAGAAATAAGTAATCTGTATGAAAAATTTGAATTGGGCACCATTGATGCAGAAATTCCGGTGAACAACTTCAAGGGCGACTACCAACAGGTGGTTATCGCAGTGAATAAACTGAAAAAAGGATTACTAGCTGATAATAACAAATTTGCGAATGCAATGGGGGAAATATCTAATGGCAATTTTGACATAAAGTTCGCTGAATTACCAGGTGGACGAGCCATAATGAATGAAGTCTTTAACAACATTCAGAATAATATGAAATCTATTAACAGGGACATTACACACCTTATCAAAGTAGCTTCTATGGGGAAAATGTCCGTACAAGTGGATGCTTCAATTTACAAGGGCGGCTGGGGGCCGAAATTATAAAAGGCTTAAATGAGCTAATGGATGCTATCGTAGCTCCAATTCGCGAGGTAGACTCTGTTCTGCAACAGGTTTCTGTAGGGAATTTTGATAATAAGGTTACTGGAAACTATGAACGTGATTTTCTGCTTATGAAAAACTCTCTCAACAATACGATTACAAATATCGCTTCTTACATTGACGAAATATCAACAGTCTTGGGCGCGATCTCCAAAAATGATCTGGATCAAAGAGTAACGCGTGAATATGTAGGCAAGTTTTCGGATATTAAAAATGCGCTTAATAACATTATTAATACACTTAATACCGTCGTTGGCGATATTACCTCCGCAGCCGAACAAGTTAACTCTGGAGCAAAATCAATTTCTGAAAGCAGTATGACGTTGGCTACAGGAGCGGCGGACTTCTGTAGAGGAATTAAACGCAACTGTTCTCACTATTGATGAGAGTATACAGAAAACCGCTCAAAGTGCTTTAGAAGCAAAGAAATTGTCGGATTTGTGCAAGGATAACGCTGATAAGGGCGATAAAGATATAAATAATATGCTTGTTTCTATGCAAAGTATTAACGAAGCCTTTAATAGTATATCAAAAATTATTAAAGTAATTGACGATATTGCCATTCAAACCAATTTGCTTGCTTTGAATGCAGCAGTGGAGGCCGCCAGAGCTGGTACACATGGAAAGGAGTTTGTCGTAGTAGCCGAAGAAGCAAGGAATTTAGCCGGCAGAAGCCAATCTGCTGCCAAGGAAACTGCCAATCTGATTGAAGAATCCATTTTGAGAGTAAATGAAGGTACAAAAATAGCCGACGAAACAGCCAATACACTTCGGGCAATCGTTGACGATGTAGCTAAAGTAGCTAATCTTAGAACCCATCCTCAATAAATTACAACTAACACCGGACTATGCTATAATATCTCAATGATAGTCATTGGAGATGATATTAGATGAGATACAGCACAGATTTAACGGATAAACAATGGGCGATAGTGAGAGAAATTGTAGGGAAGGAAAAACGCGGCAAGCACTTTGTAAAGCACAGTAAACGCGAACTTATCAATGCTGTTTTATATCTCAATAAAACAGGCTGCCAATGGGCGCTCTTGCCTAAAGACTTTCGGCCATACAAAACTGTTTCGTCATTTTACCATCGAGCCAAGCAATCAGGGCTATGGGAAAAAATCATGTCTGCCCTCGTTAAAAAAAATCAGGAAAAAAGCAGGGCGTAAACCTGCGCCTTCCTACGCCATTATAGATTCGCAAAGCGTGAAAACCATGTATGCGTCTGATGAAAGAGGTTTTGATGGCGGCAAGAAGATAAAGGGCAGAAAACGTCATACCGTGACAGATACCATGGGCAATCTTCTTGCTGTAAAAGTTCATGCGGCAAATATCCACGATACTGTGGCAGGTGAGGAAGTTTTTAAGACCGCTTTTGCAAAATATCCATCTATCAAGGGTTGTACCGCTGACGCAGGTTATCGCAAGACTTTCGTAAATGCCCTAAAAATAATGGGTATCCCTGTTGACATTATCGAAAAAATTATGCCCAAGGGGTGGGCGGTATTACCCATTCGCTGGATAGTGGAACGAACCTTTGGTTGGGCGTGCCACTCCCGCAGGCTCTCTAAAGATTACGAGATTTCATGCGTGTCGGCTCAGAATATGTTTATGATTTCTCATATCGCTACGTTGCTTAGGCGTTTTTGAGGATGGGTTCTTATTACGGGTATAGCAGAGGTTTCTAACGAACAGGCCTATGGCGTCAAGCAGGTAACAGAAGGGATTACGCAAATTGCAGAAGTAGTCCAGAATAATTCTGCCACATCTGAAGAAAACGCTTCAGCTTCACATTAAGAACCATATAAGCAGTTTATTTCAAGTACTTAAGTTTTCCATAACATCGTTATTAATGTATTAGCTATGCAATCTAATATAGGAATAGGACAAATTGATATGCTCCCCTAAAAGGGTAATTTTATTTATATATTCTTGGAGGTTAATATGAATTTTGAACCGGATTATAAGCATTTGCAAAAAGCAGCAAGAAATGTTTACAGCGAAAGAATGCCGATCTATGATCACGTAATATCCAATAAGATTATTGGTGAAATAATTAATAATCCCCATTTTCAAGATATGTTTTGGGGTGATAAAGCAGATATTAGCGGCTATTTTCAAATATATAATAATTTTTTAAGAGATATGGGTTATGATGTAGTAATTTTTGAGCTTTGTGTAACAAGCGTTTTACCGGATGGCGGAGCGCTTGGCGGTCATAAAGAAGGCGCAATAAAAAATCGGCAGGATTTTGCAAATTATCCTTGGGACGAAGTGCAAGAGATATACTTTCAAACTTTTGACAAATATTTTTATGCGCTGAGTAAAGAAATGCCTTTAGGCATGAAGGCTGTCGGCGGTGTAGGAAATGGCGTTTTTGAAATAGTTCAGGATCTTACAGGATATATGGATTTATGCGTTATCATGTATGAAGATCCTCAGCTTTTTGCCGATTTGTTTAAAAAAGCAGGCTATATGTTATATAACATATGGAATGAATTCCTAAAGAAACACGACGACACTTTCTGTGTTTTGCGTTTTGGGGATGATTTGGGCTTTAACACACAAACCTTGCTTTCACCACCAACGATTAGAAATCATATTATACCAGTTTACCAAAAAATCATAAGCTTGGTACATTCGTATAATAAGCCGTTTTTACTGCACTCGTGCGGCAGCATTTTTGAGGTTATGGAGGATATCATTACTGTTGCAGGGATAGACGCAAAGCATTCTAATGAAGACAATATCGCTCCTTTTACTAAATGGATTGACCTGTATGGTGATAAAATCGGTAATTTTGGTGGAATTGATACAGATATCATTTGTTCGCATGACGAAAAAATGATACGGGAGTATGTAACTGAAATCTATCAAAAAAGTGTCGGTCGTGGCGGCATTGCAATGGGTACGGGAAATTCTGTGCCAGACTATGTTTCTGTAGCGGGATATCAGGCGATGAATAAAACCATCAGGGAATTAAGAGGGATTTATCATTTAAGAGATGAGCTTAAAAGACTTGGTAATGGGAAATACCCCTTTTTTCTATTTTTTACTTGCGGAATACTCTATTACAGAGTACAATCATAGAAAAATAAAATTTTTTTGATAGGGGATATGCTATATGCTTTCGTTATTGCCTGTTGACCAAAACAATTACCGTATAGTCTGCGCGCTTAAAGCATCTGAGGAGCAGAAGGCTTTTGCAGCACCTGCCATCGATATACTGGCACGGGCATACGCAATGAGGGATCAAAACGCAAGAGCTTATGCCATTGATAATGACGGAGTCATTGTTGGGGTGGCATTGATAAGGGAACTGGGAGAAGAATCTGCCTGTTATGATCTTAATCAGTTGTTGATCGATAGTCGCTATCAAAGTCAGGGATATGACAAGCTAGCGTTAAAGCTGGTCATGGAATTGCTGATGGCGGAGGCCAAATATAACCGTATTGACCTCTGTGTCAAAAAGAAGGATGAAATCGCCATTCGTATGTATCAAAACGTAGGCTTTCTTAATACAGGGTATACCGATCCCGAAGAACCAGATGCTTACGTTTTGACTTATTCATTTGACAGTGACGAGACAATGGTATAAGTTTCGCAATTACAGCAAATTAATTAACTCATTACACAAACAAGGCAGGCCATCCATTGGTCTGCCTTGTTTGTGTAATTTATTTTTAAGTTGATTTTACAAGCTGTTCAAAAATGTATACTGCGCGGTGTACAAATTGTAATATGCCCCTTGCTGCTCCATAAGCTCGTCATGGTTACCCGCTTCGCAGATCGTGCCTTTATCTATATACATTATACGGGTAGCATTGCGAATTGTAGAAAGCCTGTGGGCGATGATAAAGCTGGTTCTACCTGTTAGCAACCGGTCAAGGCCCTCCTGTAAGGCTTTTTCTGTTTTGGTGTCAATACTGGAGGTTGCCTCATCTAAAATCAGGATTTTGGGGTCTGCCAGCAATGCCCTTGCAAAGGATATTAGCTGACGTTGACCTACTGATAATCGACTGCCTCGTTCGTTAACTTCGGTTTCGTAGCCTTTTTCCATATCCATTATAAATTCATGCGCGCGTACCGCTTTGGATGCCGCAATGACTTCCTCATCAGTTGCGTCCAGCTTGCCATAACGGATATTGTCCATGATCGTGCCGGAAAAGATAAAACTATCCTGAAGCATAATCCCCATCTGCTTACGAAGTGAATTGAGTGTTACCGACGTAATGTCGGTTCCGTCCAGCAGGACGCGTCCGCTCTCAATATCATAAAATCTACTGATCAGATTGACAACGGTTGTTTTACCTGCACCGGTTGGGCCGACGAGAGCGATTGTGTCACCCGGCGCTACACTAAAGGAAACATTTTTTAGGATCGGCCTACCAGGGTCATAGCTGAAAGTAACATTTTCAAATGTGACTGCACCTGTGATATCGGGCATAACGCCTGCACCGGGGCGGTCATCCACAACTACGGGCTCATCTAGCGTTTCGAATATTCTTTCCATGTATGCCATATTGACAATAATTGAGTTGTAAAAGTTGGCGATGTTGGCAATCGGTATCCAAAAACGCCCTGCATAGCTGACCATAGCAATCAATACACCCAGAGTGACATTTGCGTCCGTCAACCAGACTACGCCGCAAAAATACAGCAGGCTGGTCGTCCAAGTTGAGATATTATCAATAGCAGGCCAGTTCATAAAGGCAATCTTAACTGCATTCATCCAGGAGCGGCGAACATCGCCTGTGACATTTTGGAATATATCACGATTTGTTTGTTCACGGACAAAGGCTTGAGTAACTTTCATACCCGCAATACTTTCATGGATATACGCATTCATATTGGACTGCTTTGCGCTGTTGACACGCCATGCCTTCCGCTGAAGGGTTTTGATAATATTGATCGTAATAATCAGCAGCGGCAACCCCGCAAGGCTTACAAGCGTCAGTTTTGTATCGGTAGCGAGCATCATGGCCAATACAATCACAAGGCTAAAAAGCTCTGTCACCAGATTGACAATACCATTTGAAAACATATCGCTCAGAGAGTTGATATAGTTCACCACACGCACCAAGATTTTACCGTGGGGACGGGAATCATAGTAGCTGAACGGCAGCTTTTGCATATGGGTAAACAAATCCAGCCTGAGGTCACGGATGATCCCCTGTCCAACCTTGGTCATTGTTTGAATTTTGTATTTTAAAAACAGAATATTTAAAACTTGAGTAACCAAAAATATAGCCGTCATAACCAGAATGCTTTGGATATCCCGATTGGGAATGCTTTCATCAATCAGAATACGGAAAAGTGTGGGACTGATCAAAGAAAACACACTTGAAACTAGCATTGCTAGTAAGGTTGTAAAAAGCTGATTTTTGTATGGCCCTATGTACTTTCTCATCCGCAATAGATTGGGCAGACTAAACTCGGCATCCTTTTCCAGCGTTTCGTCCACGTCGAATTTGTTTCTTGCCATTAGTTCACAGCTCCTTCCAATTCAGCCATAAAGCCGCTGTACTGCTCATTGAACAGGCTGCAATAATATCCGTTCATTGCCATCAATTCGTCATGGGTTCCTCTTTCGATAATCTCGCCCTCTACAATAACCAAAATAATGTCGGCGTGTTTGACGCTGGAGATCCTGTGAGCAATGATGAATGTCGTCCTGTCAGAATACTTTTCTTTTAAAGCGGTTTGGATTTCATGCTCTGTTTCCATATCTACCGCGCTGGTGGTATCATCCAAAATCAGGATCGAGGGATTTACAATGATTGCACGCGCCAGTGATAATCTTTGCTTCTGCCCGCCGGACAGTCCTACGCCGCGTTCGCCAACGATTGTGTCAAAACCCTCCTCCATATGCAAGATAAAATCATAAGCGTTTGCGACCTGTGCCGCGTCAGTAACGGCTTCCATAGGAGCATCAGGTACACCATAGGCCAGGTTGCCCTCAATCGTGTCAGAGAAAAGAAATACGTCCTGCATAGCTGAGGAAATCCCTTTTCTGAGGGAATACAGGTCATATTCCTTTACGTCTCTGTCATCAATCAGAACTTTCCCTGCACTGGTGTCATAAAACCGGCTAAGCATGTTGACAAGCGTTGTCTTGCCCGAACCGGTAGGGCCAACAATTCCGATCGTCGATCCCCGTTTTGCAGAAAAGCTGATATTCTTTAACACATAATTTTCTTCTTTGCCGTCATAAGAGAAGCTGACATCCTTAAACTCCACATCACCGTTAATTCTTTTCTTTTCAAAGGCTTCCTTGGGATTTTTAATTTCAATCCGTTCCCGGGTCATAGAATAGATTTTATCCAAAGAAGCATTAAACCGCTGGATATCATTCATCAGCCAGCCGAAAATCCGCATGGGGTTGTTGACTGCCCAAAGGTATCCGTTGATAGTAACCAGCTGCCAAACCTCCACCTTGCCGAAGATCGCCATCAAGCCTCCAGCAAATAGGAGAAAGACTTGCATCAGGCCCGCGATAAATTCCTGAACAGGAAGGTATTTCATCCAGATTTCCGCAGATTGTACGTTTTTATCATAATAAGTTTGATTTTCTACAGTAAACTTTTGAATCTCATAATCTTCTCGGGTAAAAGCCTTAACTACCCTATTGCCGCTGATATTTTCCTGACAGACAGAGTTCAGCTTAGAAAACTGCTCCCTGATTTCAGTAAAATACGGTTTGATTTCTTTTGACTGCTTTATTGTGATATAACAGATCAGAGGCGCTGCAAGCAGCATCCCAAGCGTGATCTGCCAGCTGATGGTAAACATCAACCCGATCGCCACGAAAAAGGTAAGAACATTTTCGTACAGGCTGTAGATTGTACCTGCAACAAAAATTCTAATAGCCTCCAGGTCGCCAGTCATCCTCGACATAATGTCGCCAACCTTGTTGTTGTCAAAAAACTTGTAGCTTTGGACCTGAACTCTTTTGTAAAGGTCCTGACGCAGATTGAAAATGACATTCTGTGACACCTTTTCATAGTTCATTAAGGATACATAGCGTATGACCGATTTGAGCGCAGTAAGCGAAATCATAGCGATTAGCAATGGCAACAGCGCTCCGGTATCCTGTTTTGCAAAAACCTTGTCCGCGATCAGGCCCATGATATAGGGGCTGGTCAATGCCAGGCCGGTGGTGGCTGTGGTAGCCAGCAGTCCCAAAATCATTCGCAACTGATACTTCTTGATGTAGATCATAATCCAGTCAAAAGGTTTCATATTAATCTCCTTTTTATGATGTAAAAATTTAAGCGCAATATAAAAGACAAGTTCATCTTTCATATTACGCGCTAATAGATTATAGCTTTACATTATAGATTCCACTATCAAAAGTCAAGGTTTTTTGCAATAAATATATTAACAATATTTTCATTCAACTGGATGCAAATCTATCTAATTTTACAATAGTATTCCCCAACTGAAACAGTAGACTTTTTGCATTATTATGCGTTTGCGGGGGCAAAACCTTTCCAACTCTTAACGACTTTGCCCCCCTGACCTACCCATTAATCTCTGCTAAAATAGTTGCGAACACAAGCAAGGTTATACCAAAAATCTAACAAAAAAGCAAGAATTTAAAGCTCTATAGGAAATCAAGAAAATCTGGAACATCATCTTTGCAACAAGCTTCAATCAACCTGTCTATGACTTCTTGACTAACGAAGATATTTTCTTTAACCGACGACTTCTGAATTTGTTCGTGCTCCATCAGGCGAGCTATGGTTTCCTTGTTCAATGGTAGTGTTACATTCAGAGCCTGGTTTAGTGCTGCTACCAACGTTTCTGCTCGAAAGGGTTTGACAACATAACCACTTGCACCCTCAAGCAGACATTGCAACACCAAATGCGGCTTAGCTAATGCGGTAAGCATAATCACCTTTGCATCGGGTTGAATTAACAGTATTTCTTTTAATGCCTCTTCTCCACTCATATTCGGCATGACAATATCCATCGTAACAAGATCTGGATTGCTGCGTTGGAATTGTTCTATCCCTTCATTCCCATCCAAAGCTTGCGCGATAACGTTAAACCCGTTAGTTTCTAGAATTTCTTTAAGCATTTTGTTCATGATGACCGCGTCATCTATCGTTAAGACTGTTTTATTCATTTGGTTTTCCTCCCTCATACTGGTTTTTATTTTTGTGTTCAACATTCGAATTGACTTGTCAATAACTTTCTTTTGTTCTAACAATTCATGGCGCTTTATGCTGAAAACATCTTTAATTTCCTGCTCTTTATTCTGCATTATTGATTTAATTACATCCAGAGAAAAACCGCATTGTTTAAGCTCCAATATTTTCAGTATTTCCATGACCTGCCCTTCTGAATAAAATCGGTACTTGGTTTCTGGATCGGTATAGCATGGCTTCAAAAGTCCGATTTCATCATAGTACCGGAAAGTATCCTTGGAAATTTTTACAATTTTGGATATTTCACCTATGGAATACATTGTTTCCATCAAAGCCCTCCTCTGGATTGTTAATGTTTTCTAGTTGATAGATTCTATCAATTATAATATTAAACCGGTATAGTTAATACCATACACTATGGAGCCACTCCAATGTCAATAGGTAATATTAAAATTACGTTATGCAAGCTAAACTCAATTTATTTATATCAAAAACAGTGAGATTGGGCATTGACATAGTCGATTTTTAGTGTATTATGAAAAATATGAAGCTGGTGTTTTGTAGCCTATGGATACTTACCCTACCCGAATACGAATCTCAATTTAAAGTGTTCTTTTGTATCATGTTGCAATTATTTTAAGTGAGATTCGTGTAAAGCAATATTTGCTGCTCCTAAAACAAACCCCGGCAGGAAAGGATAAGTTGTATATGGCTGCTAGAAAAAGCAATATAGAATTTATGAGAATTATCTTATTTTTTATGGTGGTAGCAATTCATACATCCGCACCATATCTATCCCATTCTACAGTGACCGGCGTTATGAACTGGCAGTTTTCTAATTTTGTAGATGGTATTTCTCGGATTGCTGTTGGCGGCTTTGTTTTGATTACGGGATACTTTATGGTTCATAATCAAGCCTTGAACAAATCGAGGCAAATCGTTAAGTTAGCCTTACCGATATTGTTTTATTTGATACCCTATTCCTATTTTTATTTTAGGGATTATCTTACGTTGTTCGAGGCTCTGTTTCATTTGCTGAAAGACCTACTTCGCAATGAAGGATATTTCTATCATATGTGGTTTTTTCAGACTATTATTTTTATTTATCTTTTTTCCTGGTTTTTCAATAAAGTAATCCATAATATCAGCGAACAACAGTTTCGATGGCTGATCATTCTGCTATTAAGCATATCCAGCTTTATGCCTACCCTATGCTATGCGATTGGAATGGAAATTTTTAATCTGACACTATTAAACTCGCGGTTCCTGTTATTTGTAACGCTTTATTTTATAGGGGCCTATATAAAACTGTATCATGAAACTTCTTCATGTCAGAAAAAAACATCTGTAAAGAAACTCTTGACCTTATTTATTATTTTGGAGCTAGCGATTGTATTTTTGAGTTTTTTTTATAACTATAAGTACAGTCCATATGTATATGCACAAAAACTGCTAAACTATAATCTAGTATATCCTTTTCCAGGCTTTATAGGTGCATTTTTTGATTATAATAACTTGTTAGTGATAACAGCGGCAGTGGTTTTTTTCCTCCTGATATTGAAGCTGAATTTTCAGAGTAGGTTTGTTAACAGCATATCCCGCTGTACATATGGTTCGTATATCATTCATGTATTCTGGATACAACTGATTTCCTCCAATGTTTTATTTTTAAACCCCTTTGCCAAATTTGACAGTCCCCGTTATCCTTTAGCCATTGTCGAATTTATTGTAATAGTGGGGAGTTTATCTATTATAACAGAAATGGTCAGAGCTTGGACTGTAAAGGTTGTAGGAGGTTTACTTCCAAACAGAAAAAAGAGCGCTAAGGAGCAGGCTAGTGAGAGACAAAATTAATATCGTAATCCCGGTTTATAATGAAGAGCAGGATCTATATACAAATATTCATATTATAGATGAAATTCTCCAAAAACACAGTATTGACCACCACTTCATTATTGTAAATGACGGTTCGTCTGACAATACATGGGCAGTGATCGTAAGGTTGAAGGAAGACCTGGGATATGTTACTGGGGTTGACCTGAGCCGAAATTTCGGGAAAGAGTCGGCGCTGTGCGCAGGGTTGACCGCAGTGACGGAACCTTTGTGCGTTGTGATGGACTCGGATCTGCAACATCCTCCTGAGTTAATTCCCGAAATGCTGGAGAGACATAAGCAAGGTTATAATATTGTTGAATGCGTAAAAAAAGACAGAGGCAAAGAAAGCTTATTCAGCAAACTGACAGCTTTAGGCTTCTATAAGCTATTAAACAAACTATCGGGCTTCGAAATGAGTAATGCTTCAGATTTCAAGCTTCTGGATCAAAACGCGCTTCTTGCATGGAAGGAAGTTGGTGATACCAATACTTTTTTTAGGGGTATGATCGAGTGGGTTGGCTTTGATAAAACGCAGATTTATTTCGCTGTACCGGAGAGAAATGGCGGACAGACAAAGTTTTCTACTTACAAGCTGTTCCGCCTTGCTATGAATGCATTGACATCTTTTTCGTCTGCGCCTTTATACCTGACAAATTTGCTTAGCATCATTTTCTTTATCGGCGCCGTCATACTCGGGATACAGACACTATATAATAAAATCGCCGGGATCGCACTAGACGGCTTTTCTACTGTGATACTATTGATTTTGATATTAGGAAGTGCAATCTTGTTCTGCTTGGGGATAATAGGAACTTATCTTTCAAAAATATATGACGAAGTTAAAAACCGTCCCAGATATATCATCAAAAATAGAATATAACAGGAATAAAACATGCGTCTATAAAATCGTTTCCGTATTTATACATGCATGTTTTTATGATCCAATAATACTTTGAGCAAAGTCCACAATATCCTCTTTTTCGTATAATATATCCGGGGTAATACCAATCTTGTGAATAGAATTTCCTTTTGGAGTTTCGATACGGATCAGAGTCGCCTTGACAGCAAAACCATTCTTGACCGGAAGAGTTAATTGACCAATGCCTTTACCAAAGGACTGAGCACCTATAATAGTAACATTGTCCAGGTTTTCCTTTAAGGACATGATAAAACCCTCGGCAGCGCTTGCACTCTCTTTGTCCTGCAAAAGTAGTATTTTCTGAAATGTAAAAAATTGTTCTTCTTTAGCTTTGGCCACTTTGGTAAACCATTTGATCCTTGTTACCTCTTTACCAATGATCGCACCCTTCGGCAAAAATAGATCACTCATGTTATAAAGATCATCTAATGTACCGCCATGATTTGACCGCAGGTCAATGACAATATTATCATAAGTATTGAGCTTCTCCTTGTTTTCATACAAAAAGTCCTTTGTATAAGGCGAAATATTAGGCAGGCTCAGATATACATTTTTTTCAGTAAGTTCTTTGATTTCTGCCTGCGCTGCCACCGACTTGGTTACTTCCTTTTGCAAGGTATATTCCTCGGGGGTGTAAAGGTAAGTATAGCGGTCACCGTTAGTCTGCCGAATTCGTTCCATAAATACGGAGATAACCGCTGCATCAAAGCTATCGGCATACTTTTCATGCGGATCTTGATTAATGCTTTCCTTATAAATCTTGTCCAACGCATCGGTATAAATATAATTGTATGCAATCATCAGCTTGAAAACGATATAATCGTAATTATAATATATGCTAAATCCAAATAACAGCAATAATGCAAAAAATACGACTTTTAGCCGAGCATATCTTTTTGCGATCATAATATAAAAATCGCTTTTACTGTTTCTTACAAAAGCTCTTTTACTTTTTTTATCAGCTCTCGATTGGGGAGTATTTTTTATAGGTTCCTCGTTTACTGATTCCTCAGAATCTTGTTCTTGATTTAAAGCCTCATCCTTTTTGTGTTCTGTCTCCAAATTATTCCCTCGGCTTTCTCCGGCAGTAACGCTTCTGGTCTTTATAGCTAGTCTATTTGCACAAGACAATAATTTCTATATATCGTCTTCATCGTCATAATAATCATCTTCATCGTCAATATCCAGATCAAAATCATCATCCAGCAGATCATCCAGATCATCGTCATAGCTTTCGTCATCGTCGTCTATATCATCATAGTCATAAAAGTCGTCATCATAATCATTATCTTCGTCATAACCGAAATCATCGTCATCATCAAAGTCATCGTAGTTGTCGAAATCATCGTCATCGTAGTCGTCACCATCAAGCTCGTCAAAATCATCTTCATACTTATCATCAAAAATAGCCATAAAAAGCCTCCTAACAGTCTAAAAATCTTGTGAAACTATATGGTTATATGGTATAGGCGTTAATGTCAATGCTTAAAAACCTTGAGCCTGTCGCCCAAACCCGTCTTCTTTCCTTGAAAGATAAAGAAGCAGAAGAACTTTAACTTTTTGAAATCTCAAAAATAAATGCCCTGCCTAAAATCTTATACTTTGTTGGATGTAGATTAATTGTAGCATATGTTCATAGGGGAAGCAAACGTGGGCAGAATCTTATCACAAGATAATATAAAAAATCTGGTTGTGTTATTTTCCTATAATTGATATAATCATAATATTCTATAAACAGCTTGTACCAATTTGCTTTAACGCATAGGATATCATTTCGATTTGGAAAGGTCAGGCTGTAGAAATACAGGTTTTATCATTTGCCCAGCGTTTCGCCCGCCTCAAGTTTACATAGTGCAAATGATTATAGGTACTATTATAGCAACTATTATTATATATTCAATATATTTCATAAAAAACATGGTAAAATATTACACAAAAACTTGATTTAAAAATAATAAATATATACAATAAACTTTGGTTAATAGTTGGCACTATAAGGCCTTTGGCTTGGTTCTATTACTAAAGTAAGGAATGATAAAAAAATAAGATACCAAACTTTTCATCATTCCTAAATGGTTAATTGGCAATTATAACAGAGTATAACTATAGCATATAAAGATTGCCACAGGATACGTAGGGAGGAAAGCATGGAAAACGATTTGAACCTTGACAATATTGACATTGACATGAATATACAATGGTATCCCGGACATATGGCTAAAACAATTCGGATGCTCAAAGAAAATATTTCGCTTGTAGAAACGGTAATTGAGCTTTTGGATGCAAGAATCCCTTACAGCAGTAAAAATCCCGAGATAGACAAGCTTGCAGTGAACAAGCACAGAATTATAGCATTAAATAAATCGGATCTTGCAAATACGGAGATTACAAAAAACTGGCAGAAATTTTACTCATCCAAAGGATTTAAGGTGGTGATTATCAATAGTATTTCAGGAAGAGGTATTGATGATATTATATCCGCTACGATAGAACTGATGCAACCTAAAATACAAGCACTGAAAGCCAAAGGAAGGATCAATTATCCTATCCGGGCAATGATCGTAGGGATACCCAATGTAGGCAAATCTACTCTGATCAATAAGTATGCAGGCAAAACCGCCGCTAAAGCCGCAGACAAACCAGGAGTGACCAGGGGCAAGCAGTGGATTAAGCTGAAAAATAATTTTGAGCTTTTGGATACCCCTGGAATATTATGGCCAAAATTTGAAGATAAATCAGTAGGGTTAAAATTAGCCTTTACCGGTGCGATCAATGATGATATTATTGATATGACGATGCTGGCATATGCCTTTATTAATCAGGTTAAAAAAATAAATCCGGCAGCGCTGAAGGAACGGTACAAAATCGAATTTGACCAGTCGGTTGATTGTGCGGAGGTACTGAAGATGATTGCTGAGGCAAGGGGCTTTAAGCTTAAGGGCGGCAAATTGGATTTGTTAAGAGCCGCTGTCACATTGATTGACGAATTCAGAGGAGCAAAACTTGGAAATATCTCGCTCGAGCGTTCCGAAGACTATACCCCGGAGGGAGAGTAGCTTAAATGAAACGGCTTTGGTATGTTTTGCTGCTTTTCATTTTAGCCGTAGCGTTTTGCTTCAGCTCAGAAAGCAAAGCTATCTTATTTGCAGGGAGTACTTTCAAAAGGGAAAAATACAATGTAGTTGATATGAATGATATTTATTTGTTTCAAACCAGAGGTATAAGGAATGAATATCGCTTGGATATTACTCAGATCAACTATGTTTTTGATGAAGGAAACAGCTATCGGCTGTATGTGGATGGAGAATATCATACTGAATTTAATGATAGAAAGATGGCAGAAAAAATTGCCGAAGAAAAACCAAACGCTTATATTACCGTCAAAGGCTTGATCTGGAGCAACAATCCGAAGCATACCTTTGAACTGTATAACTTTTTATGTGATGAAGGCCGTTATGCTGTTTATCAAAATTATGATTATGTCGAAAGCTTTAATGAATACAGAGACGCACTGGATTTTTCAAGGAGATATGCAAACACCTACATTTTAGGTGAAACAATTATCTGGCATAACTACCCTCCCGCCCCATATGAGGAATTGGTAGCTAAAAAGTCATTGGCATCGTTTGATGATTTGTTGGATACCCTATATTATTGCCGCAACAAAGATTCCCGGCTGGGGATCATACATATGTCCGACATTGGAGATGCAAAGCTGGTTTGGCAAAATACACCTCCTATAGGAGCCAAAACTTTATCAGGAGTTCCCTATATTAACCAAAATCCGGAACTGGCAAGAGGCTGTGAAGTGACATCATTAGCAATGATGCTCAATTATTATGGAGTAGAGACAGATAAAATGAGATTGGCGGAGGAAATAAAAAAATCAAGTTTGAGATATGACGACCCTAACAATGGTTTTGTGGGGAATATCTATACATTTGAAAAACATGGTCTTGGAGTTTATCATACGCCCATAATGGAGCTTGCAGAGCAATATATGCCAGGCGATATATATGACCTAACGGGGTGTCATTTTGAGGACTTGTTTTATTTAATTGACAACGATACTCCTGTTTGGATTATTACAAACAGTCGGTATGCGGTGCTTCCGCCGGAAGAGTTTGTTACATGGCGTATTCCGGGGGGTGAGATCAGCGTTACATATAGAGAGCATTCTGTTGTGATAACCGGATATGATGGGGATTTCATATATTTTCACGATCCTTTAGTTTCGGCAGAGAGAAAGTCAGACAGAAAAGCATTTCAGAATGCATGGGAACAAATGGGTAGGCAGGCTGTAGCTGTGATCCGGTAAAATGCAATTTAACTTCGATTTTTAATAGCTATGATAAGAGATTAGTATCAACATAAACACCTATAAGGTTTTACAGGAAGTCTAATAATCCAGTCCCAATCCTCTTTGGACAGTTGCTCCTGCAATCGCTTTAATTCCTGCTGTTTTACTTGATAATCAGGTATTACAGACTGGACTATTTTCCAAAAACGTTCAGAGTGGTTATGTTGGCAGATATGGGCTAGCTCATGTACAACCACATAGTCAATCACATCATCCTTGGCAAGGATTAGCCTCCATGAAAAATTGATGCTATTTTCCTCGCTGCAACTGCCCCAGTGTGTTTTAGCGCTATTAACTTTGATGGCAGCAGGAGTTACGCCCATCAATGCGGAATAATGGACTGTTCTTGTAGTCAAAATTTTTTTTGCTACTTGCTTGTATATTTGAATAACGGTATACTTAATTTCAGTCGGACTCAAACTTTGGGGCATAAAAAAGCAATCACCATCAAAACCTGCTTTGATTCCGGCTTTTACTCTGATCGGATAACGGACGCCGCATAATAACACGGTATCATTATATGTTAGCTTAAATGCCGCTTTTTGCAGATTTCTTTCGGAGCAAATCGACAAATGCTCGCTGATCCATTGTTGTTTCGATTGTACAAAACGATCTATATCCGGTTTTGGCATATGGAGGGGCGCACGGACTTCAACAATGGCTTTCTTGGTTATGTAAATAGCAACTGTTTTCCGCTTAGATCGAACCAGAATGTATTGTATCATTTAGATAATCACCGCTTTTGGATAAAAATATTTATAAGTGTACCATGACCGATCAATTTGTCAAGTATAGTAAACGAACTCGATAAGATGTTTTTTCCTCAACGGTTTTAGAATTTATGTTCTAAGCTTTTGAGAAATAAATATATATAATTTAAGCTTGTTTACTGTAATTTACTATTATTATTTTTAGAGGTGGGTTATATGAATTTAGGAATAATTCAATCTTACAACAAAGAGTCCTTTTACAAGGTAAAAGAATATGGATTGTCTTTTATAGAGCTTTGCTTGAACTCTGACCAGGATTATAATAATTTTTTAGCTATAAAAGAGGAAGTCAGAAGCTGGATTCAGGAAACCGGCGTAGGGATTGGCTCTATCGGGGTATGGGGTGCAAGGCGCATTAAAGAGGATGGCTCGTTTGACGAGGCTACACTAGAGAAGGAGCTAGCGTTGATTGACGCGGCGGGCGATATTGGCTGTAGCAGCTATGTAACGGGATGTAACTATAATTCGGAACGGTCGTATCTTCAAAATTGTCTAGATGCTGTGGCCTATTTCGAAAAGCTGGTTGAAAGAGGAAAAGAAAAAAGTGTAAAAATATGCGTATATAATTGCGATTGGAATAATTTTGTATATAACGATATGGCATGGACAGTCATTATGGGACATTTGCCCGATTTATACATTAAATTTGACTGTTCTCATAGCATCCATAGAGGTGAAGACTATATCAACCTGGCAAATAAATGGGGCAACCGTTTCGGGCATATCCATATCAAAGGCACACTTCGGATTAGTGGCAAAACTATTGACAATCCGCCTCCGGGATTGGATTCGACGGACTGGAAGATGTTTTTTAGCGTATTATACAATGTAGGATATCAATATAATCTGAGCATTGAGCCACACTCCGCAGTATGGCGTGATGAACTAGGAGAAAAAGGTATCTTATATAGTATTGAATATATTAAAAAAATGGTACTATAGTAATTCTTATGCAAACAGATCCAATAGAATATAACATATACTTGGTAAAACCTTGAAGTTGGGAGAACGCTGCCCGCTGGCAATGAGTGTCGAACGTATGTTAATATATCAAGCGGAGGGAATCCACTGTGACGAATAGAGAAAATACGCTGGCAATATTAAATTATGAGAAGCATTCAGCCGTTCCGGTAGTTCATTTTGGCTATTGGCCCGAAACATTGGTCAAATGGGCTGAAGAAGGGCATATTCCAATGGAATTGGCCCATACATATGCTGACGGAAATGAGACAGACCGAAAGTTGGAGAAAATGCTTGGTTTTGATTTTAACTGGCAGCCCACATTTGGTATTTTTCAGCCAATGCATCCTTTATTTGAGCCAAAGGTCCTAGAAGAATATGAGGACGGCGGTAAAAAAATAACCGATAATTATGGTGTTACGTTGTATGTGAAAAATCATGTTGTCTCTATTCCGCAAGAGATAGACCATCTACTGAAGGATAGGCAGAGCTATGAAGAGCATTTTAAACCGAAATTAAAATTTAATACAAATAAATTCTGGGATTCAGCCAAGTCAAAGGCACGGTTTGACGCTAGGGTTGCGGCGCTAAAAGAAACCTCCGGCAGACAAAATCCTTTAGGTCTTCATTGTGGTTCGCTTTTTGGAGAAATCAGGAATTGGGTAGGGATCGAAGAGCTTTCTTACCTGTATGCTGACGATGAGGATTTGTACAAGGAGATTATCGAAGACGTTGGAAATGTCACATACGAATATGTAAAAATACTTTTGGACACAGGAATCCAATTTGACTACGGACATTTTTGGGAAGACATCTGCTTCAATCATGGCCCACTGGTCGTGCCAGAAGTTTTTGTACAACTTGTTGGCCCGCACTATAAAAGGATCACCAACCTGCTCTGCACACACGGTGTGAATATCGTTTCACTTGATTGTGACGGTAAAATTGATGCTTTGCTACCAACCTGGCTTGAAAATGGCATCAACACCATGTTTCCAATAGAAGTAGGAACATGGGAAGCCAGTATAGCGCCCTGGCGGGAACAATACGGAATAAATATTCGGGGTGTGGGCGGCATGAACAAAAATGTTTTTGCTCTGGATTATACGGCGGTGGACAAGGAAATAGAGCGTTTGAAACGCTTGGTCAGTTTGGGCGGATATATTCCCTGCCCTGATCATCGAATTCCTCCGGATGCAAAATGGGAAAATGTGCAGTATTATTGCGAACAGATAAGAAAAATATAAATCCCTTAACCAGTATTCATAATCAGAAAGCCCGAAAGGTATTTTTGATTATGAATACTGGTTTTTTAACGAAAATAATTCCGTCTATGCAATAGGAACCATCAAAAGTTTGCCTGTACCTCGGTATACATTAACAAAACCTTCGCCGGAAATAGCCGAACCAATTAGGCTTTTTGTAGATTTTTCCATTGTAGAGTTTAAAGAATTGGACCAAGCAATTGCATAGCTGCCATCAATTCGGATCTCGTCATTGTTCAAGTAAATAGCAATCAATTCCTCCCTCGGAACAGGACTTTCAAGCACCCCCATACCTACCTCGCTCAACGCCAGATTAAAAAGGCCTTCTCCTCCGAAAGCGGAAGAAATATTACTGCGTGCAACAACACTTTGCTTGATATTGGAATCACAGGCCAGGAATAATCCATCCTCCAATACGAGCCCGACCCACTCGGAAACCTCCTCCAGTGAGATATGTTTGCATGTAGGTTCAAGCATTAAGAGACCATTCCCCTGATATTTTGATTTTATAGCAGATTCCTTTGTTACCTTTCTTTGCAGAAAGCGTTTTGCCTAGAAAATCACCTACGTTTTTGCTATCCGCAACCATCGAAACCTGGCCGACAGTCCAATGCATAGCACCAGAACTGATTGTAAAAGTGATTTCATTCAACTCGATCAATACCTGCCTTTTTCTGATATTCGTCTTTGAATCGTAATATTCTATGAGTGCCTGCCGACGCTTCAGGCTAAGGTCTTTCTGGTACTCGAATACGCGGACATTTCCGTGCCGATCAATCTCATTCAAATTAGAAGGAGGACGTCATTGCGATCGAGATGCGTCACCATAAGCTAGAAGAAAGAAGAGGTACCGTCAATGAACCTATCCTTCGATTCGAGATGAGTTTCCGGAAGAGCATTGACATCTGCATTTTTGACTCCGCTTACTTTGGGTGCTGCACAGGCAGTAGCTGCCATATCAGGTAGGGAGGCGGAATCTCTTTTAGTCAATGGATTTAGTATCATCGCATTTATTTCCGTTCTGCCCTTGGTTGCTGTTCAAACTTTGGGTATAATCTATGAAATACGGGTTAAAAAACTGCAAAGCCTTATGGTTTTGGATGAACTGGGAAGGTCTAGCAAAATTGCCTTCCCATTCAGGCCATATAGATCAATTGAATATTAATCATAACGAAATGCGCCTAGGCAATGACCATATTTCAGTCACGGAGGTAAAAAATAGTAATGATGAATGCTGAAGAAAACGACATAGCTTTTTTAATGATTATTGTTAGAAGAGATCAGAAACAGGCTCTTTTACCTGAACTCTCAGAAGCAGGTGTTCGCATTATGAATATTGCATACGATAGTGGTTCGGTTAAGGCTAGTTATCTTATGGATACGCTGGGGCTTGTTCCTGAGGAAAATAAAGCAGTGATTATTTGTCCGCTGCCAAGGGATAAAACTAACACAATTTTTGATATACTAATTAACAAATTTCGCTTTAACGAACCTAATACTGGAATCACTTTTATCATGCCCGTTGACAGGCTTTTGTTTTAACCTACAGGAGGAACATTAAAATGGAAAACATGCATGATATTAAAGCATTATTTATAATTATTAATGCCGGATTTACTAACGAAGTCATGGAAATTGCACGGGTTACGGGAGCTGATGGAGCGACAATCATAAATTACCGAGGAGAGGGAACCATCCACAAATTATTTATGGGAATCACGATTGATTTTGAAAAAGAAATTCTTCTCACTCTTGTGTCGGAGGATATCGCTGAAAAAATCATGGCTGAGATAAAGGAAAAAAATGGGAATAGAGTCTCCTGCGCATAGTATTTGCTTTATTTCGCCAGTGGAAAAGGTGACACTAATTAATACACATGCGAAACAACAAGCGGTTGTAAGTTATTTATTTTAACAAAGGCTCGATATCATGGTCCTACGGACAATTCCCGATGAACTTTTGATTATATTCGTACAAATATTTTAGAAAAGTATTGCAAATTTAAACTCATAGCACGAAAAGATTTCAGATCTAAGCTTGATATCTGTATAAGCACCCTGTTTTTCCAATTACGGTAGTTTATTAAAATCTATATTTTACCCAAAAATCAGATCAATGCTAATAAAAATTGATTTGATTTTTAGGCTTTTTTATTGATGTCTTCGGTAGCCTTACTTTATTCTTACAATGTATTCTATATCCTTAAAAACATTAGTGTCAATTGATTTTTGTATGCGGTCGCCCTGTATTTTGCAGTTTATACTTGCAGATATGTCCAAAAAGTAGTATTATAATATATGTATATATAATTAATAGTAATCAGTAATATTCAGGCATACCGAGCAGTTCCGCAGGGATGGCCTTTGACATATTTGTGCAGATCAGAATTTATTTTTAGAGGAGGATCACCACATGCCGGAAAATTTGAAAATACTGATGGTATCAACTGAAGTAACACCTTACGCCAAGAGCGGCGGTTTGGGCGATGTTGTCGGTTCGTTGCCAAAAGAATTGCTGAAACATGGTATAGATGTCAGGGTAGTGGTGCCCAGATACCGTACTATCAAAGAAGAGTATTTACAAAATATTGTTTATCTCAATTCGTTTGAGGTCTCGCTAGGCTGGCGTAAGCAAAGTGCTTCTATCTATAGTATGGACAGTAGCGTACCGACATATCTTATCGAAAATGATTATTATTTTGGCAGAGACGGTTTATATGGATACGGCGACGATTTTGAACGGTTTGCCTTTTTTTCCAAGGCTTCAATCGAAATGGTCAGCATGGTGGGCTTTGCTCCTGATATTATCCATTTTAATGACTGGCAGACCGGTATTGGCAGTGTTTATTTAAACGATATTTATAAAAGATTTACTTTTTACTCCAACGTCAAATCGTTGTATACGGTTCATAATCTACAGTATCAGGGGGTATTCGGCAGAGATATACTTGGTACTATCGATTTGAACGATGGATATTTTGCGGGCGGAATTTTGGAGTTTTATGGAAACATTAGCTATATGAAAGCTGGAATCACCTATTCCAACGCCGTTAGCACTGTCAGCGAAACTTATTCTAAGGAGATTCAAACAGGCGCCTTTGGCTATGGTATGGATGGCATATTACGAAGCCGTGCGGATGTTTTATCCGGAATCCTTAACGGTATTGACTACGACTATTATAATCCCGAAAAAGACAGTAAGATTTCACTCACTTTTGATAAAAATGATTTTAGTAATAAAAAGAAAAACAAAACAGAGCTGCAAAAAATACTGGGACTTCCTGTACGTGAGGATGTACCCATGCTCTCCATTATATCACGTCTAGTGGACCAAAAAGGTCTTGACCTTGTCGCCGGAGCAATCGGCGAATTGATGTCGCGAGATCTTCAACTGGTTGTTTTGGGGACTGGTGACGGCAGATATGAATACTTGTTTCGAAACCTAAGCGAGCGCTATCCCGATAAGGTAAGCGCCAACATCTATTTTAGTGAGGATATGGCGCATAAAATTTATGCTTCTAGTGATATCTTCCTTATGCCATCCCTTTTTGAGCCTTGTGGTCTAGGGCAGATGATCGCGATGCGGTACGGCGCAGTGCCTGTCGTTCGTAAAACGGGTGGCCTGGCAGACACTGTCATGCATTACAATTACGATACTCAAAAGGGTAATGGCTTTGTTTTTGAAGACTATTTGCATTCAGGGTTCATGTGGGCGATAAATGAAGCTCTACATGCATATTATACCGATCATTGGGACATCATCATACGCAATGCAATGACTGAAGATTTTTCATGGAATAAATCTGCTTTAAAATATATTGAGTTGTACAAACACCTCAAAAATTCATAAGTAATATGAATTCCGAGGCGTTTGACTACAGAGCAATTATCTTCAAGCTTTAAATATTTATTTGTTTTACATAAAAACGCCGCAAATTATTTTCCCTAATCGAAAACTTAACTTGTAAAACTTAAATAAAATAGGGTTTTAAGCCCATAAAGAGGGAACTAAATATTTAGCGCCCTCTTTATGGGCTCAGGCTGTCGACATTTTATATGCCGACAGCTATTTTATTTAAAGTTAACTTTTCAATTTTCTCATTAACTTACCTGATAATTCGGAAGTTGGTTGAAAAATTCACCGTGATTATTGGCGACAAGGTTATGTTACAGAAATGGGTAAAATATTATTAAGATTAGGCTTTGATATATTTGAACTCCGTCGGATTACCACATGCTGTAATACGAGAAATCAAGCTCGTATAGAATAATGGAGAAAATCAGAATGAGGCATGAAGCTCATTTTATCAAAGTGCAACGAAAAAATAGTGTGTTTAACTATGTAGTGCGACAGGCTTCAATACACAATACTACAAAGATGAGTGGAAGAACCGTAAAGAATCATAAGATATTTAATGGTCTGGACAAAAAAGCTACTCAGAATATCATTATTCATTATGTACAGCTAAATACCTGACAATAAGCATTTGAACATACGTATGTAGTACCATTAATATTTAGCACCTATGAAACAATTTATAGGCGCTGTTTTTATGAACAGTCCTACAACATATCACATAATGAAGGGGATAAAAAATCCTATAGTTAAATTTCAAGTTGAAATGCTTAGTCTTCACAATCTCGTACCGGTAAGCCATTTGGTTAGGACGCTTAAAAAGGTGATAAATTTGAATTTCATACATAAAGCTTGTTAAAACTTATACTCTCCATTTGGCAAAGAGAGCATAGACCCTGTGGTATTAATTAAACTTAATATAATTTAATACACTTCTAGTATTCGGTCTATATATGTCAAACCATAAAGGAAGTAGAGGTTAATAATGCTTATAGATGGAGTATTATTATAGATTGACCGAAAGGATTCTTCATTTTCCTACTTTCAGCAAGAACTATGCACGACGTTTTGAGAGTATAGATTTATTTGAGCAGATATACAGGAGTGATACCTGAAATCGTAAAGCATTGCTTCACTGATGAAGAAAAGGTCTTTATTGATGGCTCGCATATCAAGACGAATATAAATAATCTAAGCATGAAAAAGCAATGGCCGAGAAGTTCGCAAAATTCTATGAAATCGAACTATAAAAAGAAATAGTCGAAGATCGTGACAATGAAATTTTAAAATATCCAACTATTAATCGTGATGGTTATTAAGAAGCATAAGAGCAATCCTGAAAAATTTAAAGAATGCCTATTTCTCAAACAGTGTACGGAAGACAAAAACCATGTAAAAGCTTGTGGTGCGCCATATTTGGGAAAAACACCTTGAAAAAGCAGAAGACATTAGACATGCTACAGGCAATAAAGAACTTTATGTACTAGGAAGTCAAACCATTGAGCGATTTTTCGTCGGCGCTAAGAGCTATATAATATGCGTTATGCAAGACACAGAGGTTTATCTAGAGTAAGGATAAGGATGCAACTTAAACCTCTTATTTGCGTGTATGAATTTAAAGAAGCTAGCAAATAGGATATGGAAGAATGAGTTAACCCCTTTAATTCTTCGCTTGTTTTCATCAATTTCTTTTGGGAGGGGGTTAGAAAAAATATGTTATAAGATTCAAATGACTTTTTGATTTTGAGTTATTCAAGAAGTCATTTGTCAACAATCTGAATCTGGGAATTAAATCTTTAATTCCCTCTCATCTTTTGATATGCTCCTCTTAGAGTGGACAGTGAAAATAATAAAAACACTGTCACGGAAAGAGGAGCATAATCATGCCGCAAAATAGCAGATATACGGTTGAAGAAAAAGTTAGGCTTGTGCGTGGATACATGGAAGAATAATTAAGTCCCAGTGAGTTTGAATGCATATATGGGGTAAATCAGCGAGTGTTAAGGGATTGGGTGCGTCTGTATAAGGCGCGCGGAGTTGAAGGGCTGATACCGGCAATACATACACGCAAATACTCACCGGAAGCAAAACGGTCTGCGGTATTGGATTACTTGAATGGCGTTGGTTCGCTTGATGATATTTGCACAAAATACGATATTTCCGATAGAAAGATACTCCGGCGATGGATAAAACGATATAATGGTCATGGAGATTTTAAGCAACCGAATAGCGGAGGTGCAATCTACATGACTAAAGGGGGAGAAAC
Organism: Holotrichia oblita; assembly: GCA_023690525.1. Classification (NCBI taxonomy): domain Eukaryota; kingdom Metazoa; phylum Arthropoda; class Insecta; order Coleoptera; family Scarabaeidae; genus Holotrichia; species Holotrichia oblita. Next base: position 53,465 of record JALQSN010000143.1, on the reverse strand, counting down.
TACCTTGGAGGAGCATATCGAGATTGTCAGCCATTGCATTAGCCAATAATAAAGATTATGGCAAAACAATCGAACGGTATGGCATATCCTATCAGCAAATCTATGGATGGGTCAGGAAATATGAGAAAGATGGAGCCGATGGGCTTGCAGACCGCCAGGGCAAGCGTAAAGATGAGGCTTCTATGACCGAGATTGAGAGACTACGCGCTCAATTAAAGCTCAAAGAGGCTGAAAATTTACGGCTTCAAATGGAGAACGAATGCGTTAAAAGACGTATCTTTTCAAATTGGTAAAAGTGAATTTGTGGCCGTAATGGGGCCTTCCGGCAGCGGAAAGACTACTTTGCTTAACTGCATATCATGTTTTATTCCCTATAATAACGGCGAAATCCTGTTGGACGGCAGCAAGCTATCCGCCTTGAGTGAGGAAGATATGGCGGCGGTAAGAAATGAAAAGCTGGGATTTGTATTTCAAGATTTTATGCTGCTGGACGGACTTACGGTTTTTGAAAATGTCTGTATTCCTAAAGTAATAAAAGACGCACCGTTCCATCAAATGGAAGAAAAAGAGAAAAAGCTGTTGACTATATTTAACATTAGTGATATTGCGGATAAATACCCCGTCGAAATCTCCGGCGGGCAAAAACAAAGGACGGCTGTAGCAAGGGCTTTGATGAATAACCCACTGATAATTCTGGCTGACGAGCCCACCGGAAATCTGGACAGCCGTTCAAGGGACACTGTAATCAAGTCGTTTATAGAAGCAAAAAAAATGCTTGGGGCAACAATTTTCATGGTAACACATGACAGCTTTTCAGCCAGTTATTGCGACCGCGTACTTGTAATGAAGGATGGAAGTATCTTTAAAGAATTGAAAAGATCAGCTTCAAGAAAAGATTTTTTTGACGAGTTTTTAGATGTATTAAAAGAGTTGGACGGTGACAACAATGACAATGAATAAGATGTTTAGCAAGCGCAGAGCTTATAACAAATGGAATTATATATACAGTTTCTATTTTGCGTGACATTATCCGTCATGCCTATCACATCTTTTTCTGTTATTTTGTATAGCCCAGCAGTACAGAATACCTTACCTGTCGGCGGTGATTCCAGAAAACAAATCTATATGATATTTGTTGTAGCGTTGATTGGCAGTTTTATTTTTACGATTTACTCGGCCGGATTGTTCTTAAAATACAAAAGCAGGGAAATAGGTGTGTTTTTAGCGTTAGGAACGCAGAAAAGCAGGCTTTCAAAAGCTTTGCTTGCGAAGACAGCACAACTTCTATCGTGTTGTATCGTCGTTGGTCTTGTCTTGGGAGGGGGAGGTGTCCTTTGTTATTTGGCAGTTGTTTCGAACGGTCTTATCGAATACCGAGCAGATGGCGTATCGATTCCCACCAATGGGTTTTTGTATTGGTTTGATATTTGGAATAATTGTTATGATCACAATAATCATATAAATAGTACGCTTTATGAAAAGAACAAATGTGATGGATATATTATATGAGCAAAGAAAGAGCGAACCGTTAAAGCCAGTAACAAAATTCTATGGAATTTCGGGTATTATCTTTCTGTTCCTTGGAATCTTACTTGGCTATGGAGTGCCTAACATTGCCGCTGCATTTGGTAAATTAATGCCATCCTATTGGAGCGTGTCTTATCTGCTTTCGCTGTTTGGCATTTATCGTATTATTACCTACGCTGTCGTTTACAATAGACGGGGTAAAAACCCGCAAAAGTATTATAAAAAAATTATTTCCTCCAGTATGATGAAGTTTCAGGGCAGACAGACTGTCAGAAACATGTGTATTATCGCGCTGCTCTTGGCGGCAAGCCTGTTTGCGAGCTTTTATCCATCACATTTGTTGCCTGCTGTTAACAGCGTACAAAATAGTCCTGTTGATTTTGCTATTCATTATAAAGAGTTTGAAAATCAACTCGGCAAAGAAGAGCTTTATCAAATGGCGAAGTAGTATGGCGTTACAATTACGGAATATCAGGAGGTCGTTTTTTCAGAGCTTATTGGCAGCGGGATAGAACGTAATTGGGATAACAACGAAAATCTCACAGAAGATTATTACAAATTATATGTGTACTTTGAATTTATTGACGTATCTACTTATAATATTCTCACACTTGATAACCTTCAAATACAAGACGGAAGTTATTATGTTATCAAGTCGCCGGATGTCGCAAAGAATTTTTATACAAGATACGAAGATTTGGACGTTATCACAAATCCAATAACGAATGAAGTTTTACAGATAAGTTTTGCCGGTACTGTTGATTGCCAACAATTAGTGAATAACGGTTCAATAAGATATATTAAGCGATAAAGACTACTCCGTAATCAGCGGCGCTCTGACATTAAACAGACAGGCAAAGCAGATTTTGTTTAATGTAGAAGATGCTGACAATTCCTATGAGTTTTCAAAAGCAGTCTACCTTGAGTTTTTAAGCCGAGCTTCTGATGAAATGGCTGTTATGAGAACTTATGACGAATATCAGGAGTATTTAGCCGTTTCTGTCGGAGAAACATACTCATACAGCAAGCCAATGGAATTAACGGCAGATAATCCTGATTTAATGGAGTATTGGAAATATTACCCTGTAATGAAAGTGTTAATTGAAAAAACCTTTTTCCAAAATCTCGCTGTATTCTTCTTGGTTTTTATTTATGTGGCAATTATTTGATTGGCCGCAGTCTGTATTATTTCATATACAAGAAGTGTAACAATTGGACTAACTAACAAACAGCTTTTTGACGATTTGCAAAGACTGGGTGCAAATCATAAATATATTACAGGGTGCATTACCCGTCAAATGAATAAAATCTTTATACTGCCTACAACAATTGCGAGTGTTTTAATGTATGCTTTTACATTATTAATGCTTTGGGGAAACGACGGGAGATTATCAGGGGCAGATTTAAAAGCAATTATTTTGGATGTTTGCATCGGCTTACTTATATGCATATATCAGTATACCATATATCGTACATCATTGAAAAGAATCAAAGAGATTATTGGTATTGATACAGAGAAGATTAGCGTGAAAGATTACCCAAATCGAGAACCAAAAGGCTTACGATTTTGGGCTAACCGACCGAAGTTGCAAAGGTAAAAGGAGCGTACACGCGTGTGCGGTATAAACACAGCCCAACTCTCGGCTAAAAACGGCTTTACACCTTGATTAGAGAAATTATCCAACCTGCAACATTTGGGTGTTTTCGTTAAGCACAGGAAGGTCGTGCCGTTTCGGTGTAACCGAATATTTATATAATGGACAAGCGAATATTGTAAGCGAATTACATAACGAAAGGGATAAATTAACAATGTACAATGTACAAATGCCTCTTATAAGGCAAAATCTTGATACTAATTTTTTGAAACTAATCGCTATAATCTGCATGGTGGTTGACCATGTGGGCAAAGTATTTTTCCCGGATAATATGGTGTTGGCAATCATAGGTCGTATTGCCTTTCCCCTGTTCGCATATTGTTTGGTAGTAGGATGTCTGCATACTCGTAATTTCAAAAAATACATATTGCGCCTGTCGATTTTCGCGGTGCTATCGCAGCCGTTTTTTGTAATGATGTTTCATCCCACATGGGAAGGATTTACGGAAAATATCCTTGTAGTGGATATTTTCTTTACTTTAGTGGCTGGGGTATTAGCAGTAAGTGCACTGATGGACATTAAAAAACGTTGGTGGATGCTTGTCATTCCAATTGCAATGGAGTTTCTTCTGGGACTTGATTATGGCTTTTACGGCATTATCTTAATGGTTATCTTTTATCTTTGTCGCAACAAAAGCTGGCTTTCATTGTTAGTGGCAGCAATATGGATGTGTTGGAGCGGACTATTTGGTGATTTCGTAACGGTTTTCGGCATTGGTTTAGATTTACAATTTTTTGCGTTATTGGCGTTGCCGTTCATTTACATACATACGAAAATAAAACCAAAAATAAACAAATACTTCTTTTACGCTTTCTATCCAGCCCATCTCCTTATTATCTTTTTTATGCGACTGGCTTTGCACGTTTAACACAGCGATGAGATAGCTATGGTAGAGTATAAGCATATTGGACGCTAAACATGAGCCGAACACAAGTGTAACTAATAATTTTCATCTATGAAACCAAAAAGCAGATACTTTGATTTTGGGTGTCTGCTTTAGTTTTTTTGGCGTATTTATCGGCTTTTATCTAATAGTTGAAACTACTCCATGCTCCGAACCGTTTAGCTCGTTGACATAATCACACTTTAACTCTAAGTCAAAAGACTTTTTAGAGCTTGTTTTAGAAAGCCCTGCGATATTTCCCATTTTAGTGAACATAAAACGGTTTTTAGACTTGTATTGTCAAGGGTATTTCAAAAATATATCTCAACGAAAAACCATGAACTTAAATAAAAAGGACTACTGCACAAGCGCAATAGCCCATTACAATTCGCAATATCTCTATGGTGTTATGATTTTACTTTTAACTCCCAATTAGTATTTGTGCATATTGGATATAATCCGATACTACAATAAAATTGTTGATTTATCGCCCCCATCATCTGTTTTGCTCCAAGTTTGCCACAACGCCTTGCGGATTCATAAATAACCGCTTTACCCAGACCCATCATGCGGTAATCAGGGTCGGTTACTAAAGGCTCCAGCATACAATAAAAATCACCCGGACGATACCATATTCCACAATGAGAAACAAAATTACCATCAGGCGCTTTTATAGCCACAACAAGTTCAGGAATAATTGTTGGGCTTGAAAGCATTTGCTTACGCATTGAAATTGTTTCATCGTCATACGGCTGTTTGCTTCCGTGGTCAAAACCGCGCCACATTACACGGTTGTATTGATGCCAGTCCCAACCGTCAGCCATACTTACGAAGGAAAAGCCGTCTGGTAATATAACAGGCTGTATCATATCTATATCCAATACAGCAAAATGGTCATGGTGCATTGTTGGCCGAAAGCCTTGCATCATGGCAAAACGCAGTAAATCTGTATCTCTGTCCGGTAAAGATAAAATTAATTTTCCGTTATTATGTAGATTTTCTTTTGCATAAGTAATTAATTCGGGTTTCAAATAGGCATAGGCTTCATCTACACATAAGAATCCTTCACCCAACGGACATTCATAGGTTGCAAGAGCCACAAGATTCCCATTATCCTCCCACAAGCCTATTTTACCAAGATTATCTTGGTCGCGCCCACCATGTGTCACCGCCCATTCCCATGCTCCCCACATCATTCTGGGTTCAGTTATTTTTTCAGCGTTAATGCGGATTAGGAAATCACGGACTTTGCGGTAATCATCCGTGAAAAAAGGCTCGGGAGAATAATTTCTAAATGTAACAGACATATAAAATCCTCGCTTTCATAATATTTTGCGTTATAACAATTTTGACAAATACCCATTATTACCATCGCTAATAGACAACAGCTTTTGGTAAGCGTCACATTGCCCTATATCTCCTTCGGGTTCGTCAAGCCAAAATTCAAGAAATTGTTGGCGAAACAACACGTTATAACCCATAAATAAGTCCTTATCGCTTTGCTCGAAAAGGAATGGTTTGAATATAGGTATCATTTCTGCAACATACTGTTGAATTTCCGGCTTCTTATTGGTTAGCAATACAACATCCGTTGATGTAGCTTCATCGTAAGGAATTAAAGCCAGATTAACCAGTGAATGTATATCTAACTGGCAGGGAGCAATCACAGAATGTTCAAAATCCAATAGTGATACAACATTTCCCTCATGCCATAGAAGATTATCCATCGTTATATCGCCATGACACAAAACAGGAGTAACGCAAGTATTCCATTTATAGAAACGTTCCAATATATCGCACAGAACGCGCCCTTGTTTTGGCGTGAATAGCTTTTTTACTGTGTAGCGTTCTATATCGGCAAGGGAACTGTCTTTATCAAAAGTGTTATACCATGCTGATTTTAATGTCAAATGCTCTACTTTATTCACAGAAACAGAATGAACGCCGTTCATCATATCAAAAATTTGTTTTACCGCTGTAGCTTTTTCTGTCCAACTAAAGTTATCCCAAACACAACTTAAAACTTTCCCCTGTATCCGTTCTGAAAGACTCCATTCGTACTCATCTGTAATACCGATAGCAATATTTTTGGGATATCCGACCGATGGGTGAAATGTTTTTGAACGTTCTGTTTCGCGGCGGATTTTATCGCTTCCTTGTTCTTTCGATAAACGCAAAGCATAATTGCCGTTAAGCCAAACAGCGTTTGTCCATCCGCCTGCTCGTTCAGCAGTTTCAAAACCCAACCCATGTTTCGGGAATACATCAGCGGCAATTTCTTCGTGTTTGTCCATATTAAAATTCTCCTTAAAAATGTTTTGGGATATATAAATTATAACAATTTTGACAAGTATCCACCGGTTACATTGAAAATCCATGCCATTTTCTGCAAGCAGAAAACTCAAATTTGCCATATAAACTAATTGCCGCCTTACTTGAGCCACCAATATATGCGTATTTCACTCCTTCATCACGAAGTCTGCGCATACACTCAATAATAACGGCTTGTGCGAGTCCCCTTCTGCGGTATTCGGGATGAGTACCAACTATTTCGATTTCCGCATGATTACTTTTATAATCAACAAACCCAACGCAACCCGCTACAATCAGGTCGTTTTGGGTTTGGGCATAAATATCAAGATACGGGAAATAATAGGGACTTTCGTTATTAAGGTTTTGTCGAGCTAAATCAAAATCAGTAACATCTTCGTGCGATGAAAAGCACTTATTGCGCAAAAGTCTTACACCATATTCATTGGGATAAGCAGACATATCTTTAATTACAATGTCATCGGGTAACATCGGGGTTTTTAAATCCATAACTGATAAATCATATTGCCTGCAAACTGCCCAGATATCGCCTTTTTTGAAACCGGATTTTTCAAGGGCTTGCATAAAAATATGCTGGTTTTCATCTGCATTGGTGCTCAATTTACCTTTCTTGTTATTCCAATTTGTCTTAACCCATTGAATTATTTCTCCATATAAAAATTCATGCCCTCTCCTCACCATCACATAAAACTCAGCATTTCCATTTTCAGAAATAGCAAATCCTACTAATTCATCAATACTGTTAAACCATAATTGGGCGTTGTTCCTCATATAACTTGGAAAATAATGTCCGTACCCGGACGCCAAACTACTCACCCAACTGCCAAACCTTGTTACTGACCATATATAATGGTCTTGTTTATCAATATAATCATCAACAAGGAATGACAACATTTTGTAAAAATCTTTTTGTGATTCGTCAAAAGAACGATTATAAACTCTCATTCAAACACCTCGGTAAAATAAGTATAACATGATTATCTTCTTTTTATAGGTATTGTTTATTTTATAAACAAAATAGCCATACCGAATTTGCACGGTATGGCTATTTGCTAATTTTTTCTGTAAACAATTTTTTTAATGGTATCTTCCGACAAGCTATAGAATTTCGCCAAGCTTGGAATTGATGTGCCTGTTTTGAACGCATGTACTATGTTCTCGTTTCTATGAGCAATAACATCCTTTGCTCCTGTATTCGCTCCCCATTCTATATAGTTGGCTGGGGATTTTGGTATATAAACCAATTCACCCTGAATGTATTTCTGTATCTCATCTAAAAGAGATTTTGGAAACACAGTCTGTGCTTTAATATATTTCATCCGGCTCAACCCCTTATAAATATTTAATAAGGTGCAAAGTCGGAGGGAAGAATAATCAAAATGATTATTGCAATTTACTCATGTACTCCATGCAAAGAATCGCTGTCCTCCCTACAACTTTGCATGGAGAGTTACGTTCAAGAAACCTACGCATTTTGTTTTCATGTGTTTCACCTCCATATTAAAAAGACCATACATGAATATTTCTAACAAGCATTATAACATAGACCAACCCATTTTTCCACCGGATTTTTTAGATGCTCAGCATAACCAAAAAGAAAATAATACTATTAGTATTTTTCTGTCGTGGCGGTTTAGCTCAAGCGCAGCTCAAAAACACCATCATTTTTGAGCTGCATTTGGGTTGGGTTTTTGGTTTTAGCCCCCGGCAGGGCGCACGTACTTTGACTCCGCCAACGGCGGATAAGGGCAAAGTACATAGTGCGTTAGCTACTTTGGCGAGCCAAGCAGAAAAACCATGGCGAGCCGTTCCAATTGGGATATTGGCAAGCCACGGTAACTGCGAAATGCTACCCTTACAACTGCTACGCTACGCCAAAGGAGTAGTTTTTTTATCTTCCGTGGTCGTAATAAGAACGTAATTTTTGTTGCTTATTAAAAATATTCGGATTTAATTTACGCATTTCATTTTTGACATCTTCATGCAAGTTGATATACTTTTTCATGGATTCGGCAAGCTGGATAAAATTATTTTTTTCAGCCAGCCTTGCCCCATAATTTGCAATTGCGTCAATCATGGTGGATTGTTTTAGGTTAAGGTTTTCGATTTTATAATCGGGGGATTTTTCAAAATCATATTTTAACAAGCCAACTGAAAGAACAATATTGTGCATAGCGTTATAGGCTTCACTTAATTTCTCTGCCAAAATTTCTTTTTCATTATTAATAACAGTCATATCTTTTTGCAGTTTGCCAATCTGATTTTTATAATTATCCCTCTGGGTTTTTGTTTGTGAAGCTTCTGCAAGCAGGGCTTCTTTTTTATCCAATATTTTTTCACGTTCAGCTAAATTAATTTCCTTTTCCGCAGCGGTTGTTTCTCTTTTTGAAACAGCAGAACGGCGTTTGCAAATATCCTTTATTTCTTTTTCGTTGGCGATATAGGCGTCTGCCATTTCCTTTAGCCTGAATAAATCTTCATATGGGATTTTTGCGTTGTTTCCAAATACAGGCTTGTCAGGAATTTTTATCTCGGCGGTTTTGGTTTTAAGTTTTTGCAATTCTTTTATGGGCGTAACTTCTTTTTCCAGTTCCTCTTTTTCACGAACGAGTAAATTTTTATCGCTAAGAATATTTACAAATTCTGACTGTACTTCTTCCAATTCAACATTTACTAAATCCAGTTTGGCGTTCTTGTCTTGGAGTGCGGCTTCTTTTTCGGCTAGTTCTTCTTTTCGTTTTTCTTTCTTATAATCCAATACAGACAGATGCTCTGCCGTACTTCCGATTTTGCCGCACTCAAAATTCTTAAACCCGGCGGCCTTCATATGGTCGTGATAGCGGTCTTGAAGTTTTGAGTAGGAGTAAATTAATTTTTCTTTGCCGTCCTCGCCGACTTCTTTTTCACACTCCCATTTTTTTGAATGGTTGACTTGGTTTATAACTTCCTTCACTTTACCAATGAGTGATTTGTCTTTGCATTTTTTTGTCCACTTAATTTCTTTTTGAACAACAGGGATATACATCACATGGAGATGATAATGGTAAACATCATATCCCAATTTTTCACTTAATCCTTTATTTCTCTCGTCTGCATGTAGGGTTGCGGATAAGATATATTTTTCGCTGCCGACTTCCGCAACAGCCATTTGATAGGATTCGGAATAAAAATCCCTTGCGAAAGAATAGGCGGTTTGATAGCCGTGGCGTTATTTAAAATATTCTGTATTAACCTCAAATACCATTTCAGCCACGATGCTTGATTCGGCTTTTGATTATTTAATTTTAATCCTCTTGTGCTGATTTCACCACTCTGTACCATTTTATCAAACGCACCAAGATACGAACCCTCGCATTTTTTAAATGTATTATTTGATGATTGCTCTAAAACAACATTAAAGTTGCTGTAATTCGTATTCTTACGCTCGTTATGCCGTTCTATATGGGAAACGGCGTTGCGAGTATAGCCTTTTTCACCTATATAACTGACATTATCAAACGGCAGTAACCAATGGTTTTGAAGATTTACGGCAAGAGTTCGTTGGTCGCTTTGCAGGGTAAGGGTGTCAAGAACTGACGGGTCAATTAAATTTTTCAACATACTTGTTGCGGTGCTTTTCGCTGCCCCTTTTTCACCGTAGATAATAATAGCGGCGTGAGGAATATTCGGAACAAAACAACCGACAAGCCAGCACAGAAACAAGGTTTTGTATTCTTTTATATTCAGATAGTCAAAGATTTTACTGATATTTCCACCTTTTTGCGGTATAATCTGCGGTAATTGATGGCGGTAGCGTGAAAAAAATATCGGCGGTTTATCAACAATGGTCTATCATCCTTTTTGAAATGCTTTGCGTTGCGCTCTCTAAAAGGGTTATCAGTTCTTTTGAGTTGAACTTTGACAGCTCGTTGAATGATATTTGTTCGTTATCATAAATACCTTTTGGAATATTAAATCTTTGGCAAAGAATATACTCCTAGATTACTCGTTGTGGTGGTTTTACCTACACCGCCTTTTTGATTGCTGATTGAAATTACTTTACACATGTTTTTTCCCTCCTTAGAGTTTTGATTATTCATATTCTGTATTGATAGAGTGCATAGTGTTGTAAAAACCTTTAAATAAATGCTGTAAAAATCTTTCTTGTCCTGCCTTTTCTTCTTCCGTTAATTCAGGGATTATAAATTTTTCGCCTGTTTCAAAATTAATGTAGTCAATGACTTTATAATCTGTACTATTCCGGACAGAAACTTTGACAGCGCAATTCTTCCGCAAATGAGTGCGGCTTCACGGAATGATTCTTCTATTTCGCTCATCGTAATTTCCGCACCGCCGGACACTTTTTCCACCAGCACATCATATATCCGGTTGAGTTCAAGCGTATATTCCCCTGCAATATTTAGTTTTTTTTAATTTCATCTTCCGTCTGCGATAAAGGCGCAATCTTTTCACAAACATCAGCATACTCATCCGATAACTCCCCAAACTTTCTATAATCAGCTGTCTCTTGTCTTATCTGCTCAATATCTTTCTTCTGTACGGACTTAGAAACCGTCTTGCCATTTTCTCCGCTATAAGTGATGTTGTAAAATGGCCCCCCTTTTTGACAGTTCCGTCTTTTAAGGTCGTGTTACAGAAAAACTCATTCAGTGTTCCGCGTCTCATGGTTCCTATTCTAGAAATTTCGTTACTTATTTTTGTCTTTCGTTCGAGTAGTTCAGAAAGTTTTAATGCAATCATTTTTTACACTACCTATGCAGAGTTCTTTAACTCCGCATAGGATAGCTTGTTTTTTATGATTATATCAATCGTTTTCTGAAATTTTATTTTTGTCAACCATCACTTTTGACGCGCACCCGGTTGATATTGGCTCAACCATTTTATATGAAAAAGATATTCATACCCAAATGTATGAAATTGGCGAGTGTTATAGTCACAAAAGTTTAAAAAAGTCCGAAGCCGCCGAGTCCAAGCTACTAAAACCCAGTAATATTTTTCGCAATCTGTTTTTCAGTCAGAACCAGAAATTTTCTAAAGGGTTAAGCTCCGGGTATGTTGCGGCACAAACACAAGGCTATGCCCTGTTTTTTGAGCAAGGAAAAAAAGCTTGCTTTTTCTGTGCAAAGAAACATTATCCATCATGATGACAGTGTTTTCTGAAAGGACGGGCAATAGTGATGTTTCAAGCCAAAGCTCGAAGAATTTACTATCCATTGTTCCGTCTTATTGCAGCGGAGTTATGGCTTTCTTATCTATCTTATGATATACTTTCTTTGGGAGGCGCTAAGATAAATCCTTTAGATGATATGTTATGTGTGGATTTAATCAAAAAGATTATGGACATATTTGGTGGCAAATGGACGTTTGTTATTATCGGCGAATTGCATACAGGAACAAAGCATTTCAATGAATTGGGCAGAAAATTGGGGATTAGCACAAAATCACTCTCAGATGCCTTAAAAAGTCTTGAATCGAATGGGGGGGGGCTGCACTGTACATTCCACTATTCCTGTTATGGTTGAATATCGATGGTACCCCGACAAAACTAAAATGGCAAAAGCTTCATGAATTGTGTTTCCCTCGGCGATCAACCAAACCCGCCGCACCTTTGGTCTTGTATTTTTGAACCCAAGCGTAAACCTGTTGATAAGAGACCTAATATCTTTTACAGGACATCTGATAATTATCGTTATTTGCTATGCAAAACGCTACGATTTCTACCCGTTCCTTGTAGTCTGTCTGCCTCACCTTGATCATAAAGACATTCCCTCCATATCAGCAAATCTATGGATGGGTCAGGAAATACGAGAAGGATGGAATTATGGTCTTACCGATCGCCGGGGCAAGCGTAAAGACGAGGCTTCTATGACCGAGGCCGGAAAGACTGAAAGCACAGTTAAAGCTTAAAGAAGCTGAAAATTTGCGGCTTTAGATGAAGAACGAACTACTAAAAAATTGGAGGCGCTCGAAAGGGGACGAGACGAGGATTAAGTTTAGTGCGCCTTGAAAATAAATATTTAGCGGTAAAAAGTCTGAACAAAGAGAAAAACTATCCCATTATCACGCTTTGTGACATCCTCAATCTCAACTGTTTATCTACAAATGGCTGCACCGTGACGGGAGCAAGCAAGATGCCAAAGATAAAGAACTGATAGAGTACATATGTACGCTCTATCAAGAATCGAACGGAATATTCGGATACCGCCGGATGCAGCTTAACCTGAAACGCCGGTTTAATTTACATTGCAATAAAAAGCGCGTCTACAGAATCATGCGGGCGATTGGTATGAAATCGGTAATCCGTCGAAAAAGGCCAAATTACATAAAATCAACGCTAGAGATTACAGCGGAGAATATTCTAAACCGCAATTTTACCACCGAAAGGCTCAATGAGAAGTGGCTTACGGATTTTACGGAGGTCAAGTACGGGGACGGCGGCAAAATGTATCTCAGCGCGATTCTCGACCTTAAGGGCAAAAGTATCGTGTCTTATGCCATAGGCCGCAGTAATAACAACAAGCTCGTTTTTGATACTTTTGACACCGCCGTCCAAAAATATCCTGACGCTAAGCCATTGTTTCACAGTGACCGGGAATTCCAGTATACCAGCAAAGTATTCAGAGCAGGGCTTGATAATGCATAGCTGTGTTGGCGCGCTGACCGCCGTAAGCTGTGTTGCATTCGACAATTGTACCGTCCACAGACTGTATAGAATGAGCTTGCAGAAGAATTGCTAACACTCGTTCCACAGCCCGACATCGGAATGCCATGCATTCCCAGACTGAATAAATGCTTGACGTCTAATATTGTCAACAACTTAATGGCAAGCGACACAATGCACAATAAATCAACACACAATTCATACAAAATATCACTTGGCAAAATCAAAAAGAATACCATTATTCGGTATATCAATTCGGTTTGGTAATAAAAATGAAGCAAAACCTCACTTTGGAGAGGAGTATAAATGACTTGATTAACAATAAAGAGCTTGGCAAAAACGCAAGATTGTCCAATACAAATGCGTTTGAAGAGAGCGCAGGCGGCTTTGCCACGCGTTGCTGTCGATGATTTTACGTGGCATACACTTACAACTGTAAAAGCAACAGATTACTTCTTTGAGCGGTTAAAACTTGGCGAAAACGTTACACAGCATACACAGCAAACGGTTTCAAAAGCGAGGACGAACCTTGATTGTGAATTTATTGGTGGGCTTGTTCACGATAGAGCGAGAATGGTTTATTTTTGTGACAATTTGAAACTGTTTGCGGGAAAGTACCGCCTGTGTGCCATTGATGGAAGCGGTGTGTCATTGCGGAAAACTTTTGGTGACGTCAAAAGCAAGGCTGCGGCGCTTGCGTCTTTAGCATATGACCCCCTGAGCGACATCATAATGGACGGGAGTCTAAACCGCTGGAATGGTGGTGAACGCCCTGCCGTGCAAACAAATATTGAAGTTTGTGAAGAACTATCAAATAACGTTCTCAACGTCTATGTATTCAGCAGGGGTTATCCGTTGAGTATATCGTATGGCTTGTACAGCGCGGCGGCAAGTTTTTGTTTTAAACAATTGCATTTACTTCTAAAAAATGTTATTATTAAAGATAATAAGTGATGAGAGGATACATATTCTAAATGGAAGTTAGGTGGATGCATGAACAAAAAGCTAAAAGAAAAAATCAATGAATCTTTTTCGTCTGTATTGCCCATAACAATAATTGTGTTGCTTCTTAGTACGGTTATTGTTCCGATGTCTTTGGGTACGATAGTTATGTTTTTGGTAGGTGCAGCACTGCTCATTGTCGGTATGGGCTTCTTCTCGCTTGGCGCAGATACGGCGATGATGCCGCTTGGCGAAGGTATTGGTGTGCAGATTACAAAATCCAAAAAGCTCCTTATGATTATTGCCGTAACGTTTGTAATGGGGTTCATTATCACGATTGCCGAGCCGGACTTGCAGGTTTTAGCAGGACAAATTCCAGCCATTCCCAATATGGTTTTGATTTTGACCGTTGCCGCCGGTGTTGGTGTTTTTCTGATTATCGCTGTTTTACGCATATTGTTTAAAGTGAGTCTGTCTTATTTGCTCATTGGGTTTTATCTAGTCGTTTTTATCGTTTCCATTTTTACTCCTGCTGATTTTGTTTCGGTCGCTTTTGATTCCGGCGGCGTTACAACAGGTCCAATGACCGTTCCATTCATTATGGCAATAGGCGTCGGTATTGCTTCTATCCGAAGCGACAAAGGATCAGCAGACGATAGCTTTGGACTCGTTGCTCTTTGCAGCATAGGCCCTATTTTAGCCGTGATTATATTAGGCATAACATATCGTCCGACTGACGCGGCTTATACACAAGTTACTGTTCCCCACGTAGTCACGATGCAGGATGTTTTAAAGCAGTTTGCTATTGAACTTCCCATTTTTACAAAAGAAGTCATAATGGCATTACTTCCCATTGGTGCATTTTTTGCTGTTTTTCAACTTCTTTCAAAGCGCTTTAGTAAATGGAACATTCTACAAATTATCGTAGGATTCATACAAACACTGATTGGCCTTATTCTATTTCTTACCGGCGTAAACGTTGGTTTCATTCCTGTTGGTCATATATTGGGTTCTGAACTTGCTTCTTCACCGTATAAATGGGCACTCGTTCCCATTGGTATGTTAATTGGATATTTTATCGTTGCGGCAGAGCCAGCCGTACACGTTTTGAATAAACAAGTAGAAGAAGTTTCTGAAGGCGCAATTCCGCAAAAAGTCATAAGTCTTGGCTTATCCCTTGGCGTTGCCGTTTCGGTTGGTATTGCAATGATTCGTGTATTGACAGGAATATCAATATACTGGATTGTCATTCCAGGCTATATTATCGCTATTGCATTAACCTTTTTCGTTCCTAAAATATTTACAGGTATCGCTTTTGACAGCGGGGGTGTTGCAAGCGGGCCGATGACTTCTACATTCTTATTGCCTTTTGCAATGGGCGCATGCGAAGCTGCTGGTGGTAACGTTATGACCGACGCATTTGGTATTGTTGCTTTAGTTGCTATGACGCCGTTGATTGCAATACAACTTATTGGGTTAATATACAAGAGAAAAGCAAGATTAACTGCAGCAGAAATTGCAGTAGAAATTGATAGTACTGACAGTGCAGACGAATTTTTGGATTTCGAGGAGGAGTCTAATGATTGAACATATTGAACAACACATTCTCAAATTAATTATTGTTATTGTCGACCGTTCCAAACTGGAGAAAGTAACAGATGTTATGGAAGAAATGCATTCCCATTTTCAAATCGTTTGCCTTTGCAAGAGGAACGGCCGGACAGGATATTATGAATCTGCTTGGACTCGGCTCGGCAGACAAAGCAGTTATGATTTGTCTTGAGCCGGAGTTTCGCGTCAAACCGATTATGTCCGCTTTGAATACGGCTTTGCAGTTTAATAAGCCAGGCAACGGTATTGCCATGACACTGCCCTTATCCGGTGTAAGCAGCCGTTTGTTTCATTTGGTTAGTGATGAAACGAGAGAAAAATTGGCATCAGCATTTGAAAAGGAGATGGATAAATTGGCAATCGATGCAAAATTTGATTTGATTTTGTCGGTCATCAACCAAGGCTACAGCGAGGAATTGATGGAAGCCGCAAAAGAAGCCGGCGCAAGAGGCGGAACGGTGCTTCATGCCAGGCGAATCGGACTGGAAGAAGCTGTGAAGCTATGGGGTATTTCGATTCAATCCGAAAAGGAAATCGTTGCCATTCTCGCCACGCGCACTTCGAAACAAGACATTATGAAAGCGATAAGCAATGTTTGTGGTTTTAATAGCCCGGCTAAAGGGATGATTTTAGCATTGCCTGTCGAGAGTATGGAAGGCGTAGAATTTGTATAAATTATATACGGATAGAATAAAGATGAACACGGATTATAACATCAAATCCGTGTTTGCTTTATGTGTTTAACGTGAGTTCTACAAGGAAGAAATTAAAGATTAAAACCATTCTTTTTCTTGTAAGAACCTGTATTCATAATTTTACCAAACGTCTAAGTAAAGTAACGGCATGAGAAATAGTAACCATAGTTTGTTCTGAATCAAGCGAAATTTGATAGCCTCTTGAAAATCGAGGAGAATGGTTAAGCCACGAAAGCGCTTGCTTAACAATCCAGCGTTTGGGCAGGATTACCCATTCATTTCGGTTTGATTCTTTCTGAAATGGTCATAGTTTTTCCCAATGCTCTTACCTCGTTTTTGAAGGTTTTTCGATATCTTGCATCCAGCGAAACGCCTTCAATATACTACCTCGGAGGCGAACAGACAGACAGCAGTGACGCGAAAAACGGCTCATATACTGATTCAAAGGAAGTCAGCTTTACAGCTATGGCGGTGAGAATCCCCGCAAAAATAAAAAAGAATATAGAATATATTGCTACTTTTCGAAAACCAAATGATTCAAGCATACCATAATTATAAATAAACAATAGCATTGCGATTAAATATAGAGGGAAAAAAATCCACCTTTTTTGAATAAACGATAAACTCAGCATCCATTTTTTGTTTTCTAAACTCACCCTCACAACAGTTATAATTCCAAAAATACATGCAGCTATAAATATTTTAATTGTATGCATTGCGGAAAATTTCATTGCATCATGATGGGGAAAATACCTGGTCACAGTCACTAATAATGCAAATACCATAGTTATCGCTGTGAAAAAGCGCGTCACTATATTAACAAATAATATAATATAACTCTTCATTTCCCGACCTCCTGCCTTATACCAAGCTTTAGCTTAATATCATTCACATACTGCCGAGAAACTATAAGCCTTTCCTCATTTTCCAATGTTACTTTCAGGCGTCTGCCATCTTCCGGTTCAAGGCACTGTATAGCGAGAACATTCAATATTACAGATTTTGAAATTCTGAAAAAATGTGATTCTGGTAACATTTCTTCAAGTTGATAAAGTTTATGATGGCATTCGAATATTTTATTTTTCCCATATATAAACACCTTTTTATCCACGGTTTCAATATAAAGAATTTGCTCATAGGGCAGGAGAAAAGTCTGTTTTTTTCATTTTGCACATTGACTCTATGGGAATCACGTTGCAGAAAATCAACGATTTCCTTAACTTTTCCATCATATCTTTTGCACAATATGCTCACCTCAATCTCTGTGCATGTTTCACTCTCTTGCACAGTGACTTTCATGTAACCACCCCCACATAAATATTTTATCCGAATGTTTCAGTTTCAACAATCCCAAAACAACTAAGATGTACATTATTTAAGCTAAGTTGCCGATTAGTATATTCTGTTACAAAACTTAATTTATATTTTTCGCCTGTCATTGAGTTATTTATACTTTTATATAAATCATTCATAATTACCTCTGCATATAATGATCTTAGGAAAAATGCGAAGTTCGGCAGAAAAAACTCCGAGCTTAGAAAAGCACGGAGCCGAACTTTGGATTTTTATCAGAACGAGATAGCTGGAGCGGAAGATTGCTATTATGGGGATTAAATGGGTTGTATCCCTTTGTGAAGATTAAAACAACAAGAAATTACCAAGGAAAATGGTATATAATTGAAAAGAAACAAGCAAAAAGATATAGCTTCCCCCTCCCCAAAATGGGCATCGAAAAAACTATTAAGTTGCCACACATGGCGGGTGAAGCCCAGAAGCATAGAAAAGGCTGCGCTTGAAGCATACGGGACAAACAGCAAGGTCCTTGCCAGTGATTTTTAATAACAAATCCCTTGTGGATAAGACTTTCAAGCTAGAGAACAGCTTAACACCCAAAAGTTTTTTGCAAAGTTTCAATTTTGTCTTTTTAGATGCAGGAGACAAAAATCCGTAGTGACGTATCTTCCTGAAACCGCTTGGTAAAACATGTAGAAGAAACCTCCGAATAAATTCATTTACTGGAAGCAGCATAATCTTCTTTTTACTGTTGTCTTTATAGTCTCTGTAAGAGAATGCGACAATGCCGTTACCATACCTAGAATACGGCGGTTTGATATAGCGACTCGATGGGTATAGCGACCGAGATACTGTAAAACAGATGCCGGAGATTTGAATGGACGTTTGCAATACACATACCAATCTTTGCGATATAAGACATAAAAGATATTTTGCCAGTCAACCGTTGAAACAGACTGAAAGTGAGATCTTAACTTTTTGAGGTAAAACAAAAATTTACCGCGAAATAACTTAGCCATTACTTTTACAGGGATGAAAAATTTCTTGCTGCCAACAATAAATTTACCATCAGAAGTCAAACCTCCGGAGGAACCACCATGTGAACATGGGGATGGAGCGTTAAATTTTGTCCCCATGTGTGCAACACAGATATAAAGCCGGATTGAACAGCAAGATACTTTGGGTTTGCACATAACGGTTTAAGTGTTTCAGCAGATGCTTTCATTAATAAATCATAAATGATGGCATTATTTATAAAAAAACCAGCCGGTTCAGTTCTTCCGGCAAAGTAAAAACCACATGGTAATAGGGTATCGGCAATAAATCTTCCATCCTCGCCATAACCCAACGTTCTTTGGTGAGAGCTTGACACTTAGGGCAGTTGCAGTTTCGGCAGGAGTTGTAAGAAATATGGAGATGCTCAAAAATAATTTAGCATGAAATCAAGCAAGTGGCAACAATCTTTTTTAAGTAGCTTCTTTTGAATGTTTTAAAAACAAAAAATCGCCCATTAACAAAATGATTAGCGATACAAGTCAACAGCCGTTCCAGCGCAAAGCGCTTTCGTACAGGGTAAGCGGGCGCGCTAAAAATTAACTTCTGCTAATAACGTTTATAGCGACAAAAACATGGCGATAAGCTCAATGTCATTAAGCTAAGGGGAATGGCTGATATTTCGCCATTATGGGCAACTGCTACAAGAAAAAATAGGGGGGATATTAATTGCAAAAGGCTTTAAAACTGCTTATTTCAGTTGAACGCCCTCTTTTTTGTAACAATTATCCTATGAATGGCTAAACTATAATGTTTCCTTAACTTAATGACATTGGGCGATAAGCTATGTTTTTTTGTTATGGATAAAAACTCATTTATATTCGTTTTATTTTATAAAAACACGTTTTTTCAATAATCTGAGGCGGCCCTTCTCTGGGTCGCCTCAGGCTGTGAACAAGCAACTGTCGATAGCCTTTTATTATTTGCTGTGATATAATTGTGATGTGTATTAGTTGAAGAGTGCGCTGCATAGCAGTAAAATTTGAAACGTCGAGTATGGCTAGAGGGCGTTCTATGGTGGTTTATAGCGTAGTGAACATTATTTTTATTAGGTGGCGATTAAATGAATAATTTAAGGAATAAAATTGCAGAAGCTATTGGTATAAGTAAAAATAATCTTCAAGCGAAAATAACATATACCATTACCGAATCAGTGTATGAAAATAGCTACACAAGACAGCGGATTGAATATGAGTCGTTCGGTGACAAGGTTATTGCCTATTTACTGATTCCAGAAATTCAAAAAAATAATTCGGCTGTTCTTATCCATCATCAGCATAATAGCGAACGCCATTTAGGGAAAAGTGAAGTGTGTGGGTTATCTGGAAATCCATTACAAGCATTTGCTCCAGCTTTAGCACAAAAAGGATTTGTGGTATTAGCGCCTGACTCTATTTGCTTCGAGGAGCGTCGAAAGAATGGAAATGGAACAATTCCGCTTCCGAATGACGGCGATTTCTTGCAGCACTATAACGAAATGTGTTATCGCATAATAAAAGGTGATACATTGATGAATAAGGTTCTAAGTGACGCTATGAACGGTATTACGCTGCTAGCTGGTCTGCCTTTTGTAAACAAGCAAAAGATAGAAACTATAGGTCATTCATATGGCGGGAATACCACATTGTTTCTATCGGCTTTAGACGAGCGAATATCTTTCGGTTGTGCAAGCGGAAGCGCTTGCACATATAGAAATCGAATAAATAATGATGTCGGCATAGAAATGGCAAGCGTTATTCCAAAATTTAATGAATCTTATGAGATAACGGATGTAGTAGATTGTATTGCACCTAGAGATTTTCTAATAGTATCCGCAGATGAAGATAAATATTCGCTTGATGCTGACTTTACCTTTGAACATGCAAGTTTGGAATATGCAAAGCATGGTGCTATAGAGCATATTACGCATATGAGGTATCAGGGTGGTCATGCTCTCACGCAAGAACGGTTCGATTATATTATTAATTGGATTTTTAGTAAAGGAATGTGTACTAAATAAACATACTGCGATGCGGCAACACGCTTTTGCTCCCACGCATTCTCCATATTACCTGAAAAGGATATAATCAAGATTTGGCATTTACTATATATAATATTCATCACATACGATAAAAAAGTATGTGCTGTTCTTGTTGGAAACCGCCCAAAACCAACAAAACGTGCTATGATGATATAGGTGATGAATGATGATGGGTAAGAAAAATTCGATAGATAAATTCCAAATAGAAATGCTATGTCTTGACAACCTTGTGCCGGAAGAACATCTGGTTAGAAGACTTGAAAAAGCGATAGATTTAGGTTTTATACATGAGTTAGTGATAGAGCTTTATTCGCCATATGGCAAAGAGAGCATAGACCCAATGGTGCTGATCAAACTTAACATTATCCAGTATCTATTCGGCATACGTTCTATGCGACAGACCATAAAGGAAATAGAGGTTAATGCGGCATACCGTTGGTTCATAGGTTATGGACTATCAGAAAAGATTCCTCATTGCTCAACATTCAGCAAAAACTGTACGAGACGGTTTGAAGGTACAGACTTATTTGAGCAGATATTTACAAGAGTCATAACTGAAATAATAAAGCATGGTTTTATAGATGAAGAAAATGTGTTTATTGATGGCAGCCATATCAAAGCCAATGCTAATAATCATAAGTATCAAAAAGCAATGGTTGAAAAGTCAGCGAAATTCTATGAAGTTGAGTTGCAAAAAGAAATAGCTAGAGACCGTAAAGAACATGGAAAAAAGCCGTTAGATAGAAGATAACACCGAGCCTGAACAAAAAGAAACCAAGCAAAGTACAACCGACCCTGATTGTGAAGTTTTCCATAAGGGAGAACACAAGAAAGTCTTTGCGTATACTGCAAATGTTGCTTGCGATAGCCATAATTATATTTTAGGATTTGAAGCTACAGCAGGAAATTTGCACGATTCAACGGTTTTTCTACTTCTCTATGATAAACTCAAAACCAAATATGAAGGAATCAAAAATGTAATAGTTGATGCAGGATACAAAATTCCGGCCATAGCCAAAATGATTATAGATGATAGTAAAACTCCGATTATGCCTTATAAACGTCCAATGACAAAGAAAGGCTTTTTAAGAAACATGAGTATGTTTACGATGAACATTTCGATTGCTATATATGCCCAAACAATGAAGTCTTGAAATATTCAACTACCAATCCAACCGTGAAGGCTACAAAGAATATAAAAGCAATCCTGTAAAATGCAAGGATTGCCCTCATCTGCAACAATGCACAGAGAGCAAAAATCGTGTAAAACTTGTTGTTCGCCACGTTTGGAAAGGCTATATTGAACAGGTAGAGGATATTCGCCATACCACAGGTAGTACGGAACTTTACTCGCTCCGAAGTCAAACCATAGAACGGGTTTTTGCGGATCCAAAGAATTGCATGGTATGCGTTATGCAAAACACAGAGATTTGGGTAGAATCAAAATGGAGCTAAACCTTTTATTTGCGTGCATGAATCTCAAGAAACTGGCAAATAGGTTGTGGAAGAACGGGTCAGCCCCTTTGCTTTTTCACTTGCTTTTATCTATATTTTATGTTTTTGATAAAAACAGGTTCAAAGTTCAAATGGCTTCTTGATTTTATTAAACCAAAAGCCATAAGTCAACAGTCTGAGGCGGCCCTTCTCTGGGTCGCCTTCGTTTATGAGAATAAACCCGCATATCTAACTTTATAAGCTATACGGCGGGGAGCATCCCGGATATACATTTTTTGACGAAAGACCAGCTATAAAAAGTCAAGAGGTAAATTATAAAGATTTTGGAGGTTTTTCAAAGGTATTAACAGGGATACCATTTTCAAAAGAATCACCTAAAAGAATAAAACCCAATTGATAATAAAGTTCTCTATATTGCTGTATCCGCAAAGAAGAACTGGCAATTTCATTAATACAGATGGGTTTGGAGCTATCAAAAGAATTGAGTGCGTGGCAAAGAAGAGTGTTACCAACTGTTTGTAAATCGGCTTTATGGGTAATGCCGAAGAATGTAATACGATTGTTCTTTTTTGAGATTGCAATGATTCCTAAACAGTTATCATGAGAATCAACAAGCATAAAAGCCTCCTGTCTATCAATCTTGGACTGCATATAGGTATCAAAAGCGGGAGAATCATCATTACCTTCATATCAAGTTCAGTTTCATTTTCTTTCAATGACTTTTTTCCATGTTCCTCACGGTCTTTGGCTATTTCTGTAATTCGGCTTCATAGAATTTTACCGATTTTTCTACCATAGACTTTTGGTATTTATGGTTATTCGCATTTGCTTTGATGTGGCTACCGTCAATAAATACGTTTTCTTCATCAATAAAACCGTGCTTAATGATTTCCGCTGTTACCTTTGTAAATATTTGCTCGAATAAGTCTGTGCCTTTAAAACGACGGGCATAGTTTTTACTAAAAGTAGAGAAATGTGGTATTTTCTCAGATAATCCATACCCAATATACCACCGATATGCTACGTTGACTTCAACTTCCTTTATAGCCTGGCGCATAGAACGAATACCAAATAGATATTGAATAATATTAAGCTTTATCAGTACAATGGGGTCGATGCTCTCTTTACCATATGGCGAATAAAGGTCTATTACCAGTTCATGTATAAAGGTCAAATCTATTACATCTTCAAGTTTTCTAACCAGATGTTCCCCTGGTACAAGACCATCAAGACAGAGCATTTCTAACTGGAATTTATTTATTGGATTCTTCTTTCCCATCATTGCGCATCACCCACATTATTATGGCATATTTTGTTGATTTTAGGAAGTTTACAACAAAAACAGCGCATACTTTTTCAGATTTGTGCGCTAAATATTTGTGATTTATTGCGTTGTAGAAGATGCTTATAACACATGCTAATCAAACAACAAAATTTAATACTATATTTTACCTGTTATAAATCAACTATCGGAACGGCTCCATTCATCCAATTTATTTCGCTGTCTACAATAAATCTGGCGAGCCCCCCATGTTGGTATTCAGGCCAGTTGCAAAAATTCTTTACAGCATTATATAAATCTTTAATATTATTTTCATTTTTTGTTAACAAAGCCGAATTTATTATTTCAACCATGTCTTGCGGTTTATTTTCTGCACTTGATAATACTCTTAAAAACCATTTGTGATAGGGATATAACAACTCGTTATATGCAAGTAAAAGACGACCTGCAAAAAGACAAAGATTTGTTACTGAATGATTTAATACATACAAATCATTTCTTTTCAAACCTTCATAAATACATCCAGTTCCAACCTTCAAACCGGGTATAAAATTTTTCCATGTTATCATATTTACTTTCCTTTGGATATGCGGCGGCGGCTGAAATCAAACTATTAAGATTATCAGAAGCTGAATATAGCAATATGGCGTCCTTAAACGCAAATCGAGCAGGTTCACTACCTTTTTCTGCAATAGCTCGAATAAATGACTCACTAATATATTTTCCCTCAACATATCCATCGGGGTAGTCGGCTGATTCCGTATCAAGATAATGTAAATCACCATTTTTAAGCGCTTGCTGATAATCAGCCTCAGACAAAACAAGCATTAAATCAATATCTGAGTTTTCAGACGCAAAGCCATGTGCAACAGAACCACCAAGAATAACAGCAAGAGTTTTCTGGTTGCTCTTAAGTTTTGCTATAGCTTTTTCAATGGCTTTCTTATGATGTTCATACATTCAATCCACCTTCTCAACTCTAAAATCTTTATAATAGTATTCTTTGTCCCTGTCATTAATTTCTCTTAAAACCTTACATGGAACACCTACCGCAACTACATTGGGAGGAATGTCTTTGGTAACGACACTCCCTGCACCAATAACTGAATTTTCACCAATCGTAACGCCGGGATTTATAACAACATTACTGCCAATCCATACACAGTTTCCAATGGTTACAGGGAATGAATACATTTCTCCGTTTTTTCTCAACTCATGATGAACGGGGTGTCCCGTAACAGAAATAGTAACATTAGGAGCAATCAATACATTATCGCCAATAGTTACAGTGTAATCATCTACAATAGTAAAATTAAAATTTGCATAAAAATTGTCTCCAATAAAAATATTGCTGCCGTAGGCAAAATGGATAGGCGGCTCAATCCATGAATTTTTTCCGATTTTGCCAAACATTTTGCTCATTAGCTTAATTCTTTTTTCTTCTTCTGAAGGACGAGTATTATTGAAATCATACATTAATTCTTTGCCATGTAATCTTTCTTCGGGAAGCCCTTCGCACATGTCAGTAAAAAGCATTCCGCTTGCGATTTTTTCTCTCATGGACATAATCGGTTTCTCCTTTGCTTTATATAAATTTTCTGTACTACACATTATCCGGCTAATGTTATCTATAATTATACCACGATTAATCTAAAAAGGCTATCGGCATATGAATGTCGACAGCCTGAGTAGACCGTTTTTTCAGTCTGCTTTAAGCATATAAATCTATTTTTATTCTTCTTTCACAAATTCTTGTACATAATATTGCCTATTTTTGCTATCTTTCGCTAACCCATATGTGTCCAATTAGGGTTAAGCATCGGTTTTCTATGTCACTCTGAGTTCCACCATGCGTTAAAAACATATAGCGCAATATTTTCTGCCCAACTTGTTGAATAAATATTCTCATTAACATAATCCGTATTAACGCCATGAGCTTTAGCGAAATCAACGACACCGCCATAAACAGAGAGTTATGGCTAATATAACCCAATTCAGCCATTTCATTTGCTTTTTTGGTAGCAACATAAGTAAGTAAAGAACTGATTTTTAACAAATTTAATTTTAATTTTTCACGTTCAATATTTACTAAACGTAATATTTCTTGTTCAAACTCCACAGGGTCAAATTTTAACGTATCTGCTATAGGCTGTTCAGTTGGAGTAGGCTTATCCTTTGGCATTTCTGCTATGGCTGGTGAAGTATCAGCAGTAACGATATTAACCGTTCTTGTTTTTTCGTCCCAATCCACTTTAGCACCTAACACTTCAGCTATATTTCTTATGCCTAAAAGGGTTCTTCCATTCACTATTTTAGCAACAAGGTCAAGCGTTATATTTCCTAAATGCGTGAATTGATAACGGTCATATTTTTGGATTATTTTATCGATTATACCTATATGACATTTAAAGTTATTTACTTTAACTCCAATAATCGAACCATTGTCAGTTATTAAATATGCCTCGCCTCCCATAGCTTCAACAATAAATCGAATCGGTACTAAAACCCTGCCGTTTTCCATTATTGACGGTTGGTCAAATTCAATTTTTTTACCATCAACCAATACATTTATTTCTGAATTTGCTTCTCTTGCCGTTCCCTGATTTTTATTTACATCCTATGCAAATACGCCTGTTAAGTTAATTGATAAAACCATTGTTATCACGATTGCTATTGACAGTATATGTTTAGCCATTATTTTCAACCCCTTTGCTTTTGCGCGACACGAGGTCGGGTAATTAAACTGTTCAGCTCTGACCAAACCTGCTATTCCATTAGCAGTAGCCTATCGTCACCGAAGCGGCTGGTAACGGTCGTGAGGTAGCATGACGAGAAACGGTAGCCCTCCCGGAAGGGTCAAGCCGAAACCGTGAGGTGGACACGAAAAGCTGGAAGTAATATCTGGCTAGGGAGCTTGGCTTGTGTAGTATGGTGAATGTAAGTAAATTGCTGTTAAACGTCGTTAAAGGGAAACAGGCTAAAATTGCTGACAAGCCTGAAACAAAAGGTATGCAGTCGGATGTTCTCTTGTATGCTGGGAACACATGGACAAATATGACTGCCGGCGGATAGGCGGCGCCTAATGCACCGAGATACTCATCAGAACCAATCGTCTCAGCAGAACGAGGCAACCACAACCCACTGAGATCAGTCGTGATTCCGACGCCTTGGTACCAAGCAAGTATCCATTCATACTCAGGTCGAGCTTTAAGCGTCTCAATCATCGCTACGCGGGGCACGTCGAAAAGATAGTGATCTGCGGAAGTAATCTTGCCATCACCGTCAAGGTCGGTGACCGTCCAATTAATTCCGTAGTCCTTCGGCTCGGGATTGCTGATAGCCCACTGCTCTGCATCGTAATCGTACCAAACCTCGCTCTCACCCGCGTCAAGTCCTCAAAAATTTTCTTTGACAAGGACAAGCGGCGGTTCGGGAAATTCACCATCAACCATAACAAACCAATAATCGCCTTCCAAATACGAATAACCCCAGAACCCAATATCATAGACATCCGAATAAGCGTTTATTAAACCATATTCTTCGGTGAGTTCCCACATAAAAGGTCTGATAGTTGTACCCAATGGCCATGACCCAGTTTCGTCACGGAAGAACGTGATAACTTCATCGCCCTCAAAGCGTTCCCATCCGTCACAGCTTACAACACGCCATCTTCCGATAATGTCCGCAATTGTTGGCGTTATATAGCTTGTAAGTTCAGGCACCGTCGGCGTTTCTGGTGATGGCTGTACTTCTGAAACATTAGAAGAATCATCATCTGTCGCAGGGTCAACAGTTGGCGCACTTTCAGCACTATCTGAATCATCCATGCCGCTCCCGCCAAGATACTCTTCATCAATGCCGCTAATATAATAATCCGTGGGGCTGTTTATCACGACATAAAAAGTATTTACATATTTACTGTTGGCGAACGCCAAACTGTCGTCCATCGAACTGTTGTCCCACACCCATTCATTCTCTACCACCTTTGCAATATACTCGTTGTCTGCTGTTCTGCTTTTTTCAACGGATATGCAATTATATAGAATTTCGCGTATCGCTCGTATATCCCACTCTGACTGTAGCGCCAAGCTTCGCTTCGTTAAGGCCTCAAACATAGCTACAGACTCTCTGTCTGCTCCGTCGGGCGACTGGGAATACTTGCGGTTCGCATAAAATAAGTTAATTAGTTCCCTCACTTGCTCCTCGGCTTCCGTAGCCGTAAGCGCGGGCAGTAGAGCATCCGATAGTTTTGTAAAGATAAGTGTTTCAGAATTAGCAGTAAGGACAAGAGTGTTGCCCTTAATTTTATATTCAAGCAGTATTTTCTCCATTTCCTCATCATCTTTATCACTTAGCGTTAATATATTGCTCTCAGTCGAATACTTACATATTATCCCACTATAAATATAGGCTAATCCATTTTCTGAAAAAATAAACCGTCCTAAATAATCGCCTTCGTCATATATCCAAGACCCAATCAGCATTGGATTCTGGTTCGCGTTCTGTGTGGTCGGTGCGTTATCAGGGGTAGTGGCAAGGGCAGGTTGCCCTGTATATGTATTATTTGCGCTGTTATTGTTCGGTAAAAAGACGCGCAATCCGATGATTACACCAAAAATGCCAACGGCAATAAAAATCAGCGATATAAGTATCCCCACAATTTTTGCTTGGACAGGCATCTTCTTTTTACTATCTTGCGGTAATGGTGGCAAGCCGTCGTTTGTAATCGGCAGAGTAGTAGAAATAACCCCCGATTGCGAAAGGGGTACCCATTCTTTTGCCCCAATCTTTGCGAATTTTGTATTGCCATTGATTTTGTCGGCGGCGAATAGTCGCCGTATATCTTCCTCAGACACAGGGCCATATTTTTTGCCGTTGATACCAAGATAACAATCCTTCTTAACTTCATTTCCCATAAATAAATCGTACCTTTCTTCAAAAATCTGCCTACTATACAGATTATACCTGAAAAACAAAAAAAGCGTGCACCATACATGGTACACGAAGTCATTTTACAGCTTATTAATAATTTGGCGGCATATTTCATAATTGCGCCTGGATTTATAACTTCCGGGTTCGCATAAATATTTTTCTCCACCCAGCTTAACCATTTCTTTTACAGCGCCCCGGATATCGGGAGGGCTTAAAACCTCTACCCATAGTATATATTGCAGCGCAAAATATACTATAGCCTCTTTATTAACCCGTGCTGTTACGATTGAATATTCTTCATCATATTTCTTGATAGCAATATTGAAGCCCATATAATCGAATATCTGCTCAATGATCCAAGTAGCGACCTTCAAGGTTACGGGCGTGGATTCGTTTTGCAGCATATATATGTGCTCATCAACATAAGTAGCCCAATTGATATCACACGAGCCGGCAGGCTCATCTAATATTTCTATCTCGGAAATAAATTCTAAACGGAAATTATCCACAAGATCTTCTTTATGAATATCACAGATCAAATGGTACTCCCCTTTTTTGGAAAGAAGTTGATAGGGGATTTTATATATTTACATTGCTTAACCTTATGTAATTTTTTATCAGCGCCGTAGTGGCTGTAATAAAAAGCTATTTTTCTTTTTTTGTATCCATTGCTTCCAAAATGATATCAATATTATGAAAAATCTGACTCTGATTTACATGGTAAAAATAGGATAAATATGCCTGATAATTGTACTTGGATTCAAAATATATACTTTGCTCCTCCAACAGCCCTTTAATTAGCCTCCTTGCGTTTATTTCCGGTATATATGAGGAAGTAATCACAGAATCCAAAAGCATACGAGCTTCCGTCGCATCAAAGGTGCGGGACACCAAATAGTACCCTTTATTCTGTATAATGTCATATCCCAATTCTCGTAGATTCCGAATATGCCTGGCAACCGCCTTACGCTCACATTCTACTCCATGACCAGAAAAAAGCAGGCTTATAATCTCCAACTGTGATAAATGATGTTCCGTGTCACTATATTTTTGAAGTATTTTTAATATTAAAAACGGCAAAAGTGTTTTATTTACGGCCATTGATTCCATCCTTTCACATGAAGAAATACTAACCACGACAAACGCACGAAGTTAACATTTTCGTAACAATTTGATTAAAACGCCCAATGTCGTTGAATAAAGTATGTAAAAATAGATTTTAATAATTTTTATATGTTCAAATCGACAAGAAAGACATATGATTTCCACAAAATGGGTTCATGCGTTTATCGTGAAATACTAACTAAGAAACATTGACAATTTCAACTTGTAAATGATATATTTAATTCGGTAAAATTTTATAAAATTAAGTTAGAAGGTGAAGCGAGATATTGTTAAGCTCGATGAAACGCAAAAATTAACTAAAACAGCTTTTTCTATTGCTTTAAATGTGATATTAGGGCAGATGGTGGTTTATCTTCTCATACCGTTCTTATTT
This sequence comes from Holotrichia oblita, assembly GCA_023690525.1. Taxonomy (NCBI): domain Eukaryota; kingdom Metazoa; phylum Arthropoda; class Insecta; order Coleoptera; family Scarabaeidae; genus Holotrichia; species Holotrichia oblita. The sequence goes on along the minus strand of JALQSN010000143.1, from coordinate 23,627 downwards.
TTGGATACAATAGGCACGATATATTCCGCTTCATTTTTGGGAATATCCTATGAGATCATCTGGTGGCTATGCACTAATTTAGTCCTGGGAATTTTAAATGGACCTACTTCGCTTCCCTTCGCCGCCGTTAATATAGCTGCGACAATTGTTACCAGATATATAGCGAAAAACACATTTTCCATCCAAAAGGCCATTGGCTTGGGATTGATTTTATCATTTGTATACTTATTGATCGGAACGCCGATACAATTGCTTTTATTCGGCGGTTTTACAGGGTCTTCTGCGGATGCGTTTTTTTTGCTAAATACGGCTGGCGGTTAAAGCTTATTTGTTGCTACATTTTTCGCTCTCCTTGTTAGCAACTTAGTTGATAAAATCGCATCCTGCATTTTAATAGCTGTTCTTTTTTCAAGAAACCACGTGATTTTTTAACAAGCCCACACTAAGTTTGAACTCAAAGATTATGTTGTCACACCATTCTTTTTGATGCGTAACGGGTAGATGCCTCTATATTTTTTTCTCCATTCAAAATATAAGTTTTCTAACACACTAACAAAAACATTGTGCAACCGATAATAAAACTTAGGCACACAATTCACTAAGCTAAATTTAGCATATTCAAATATTGAAAGCAATAAGCAAATCCAAGTTAATCCAAAAGGCTTGACAACGTATATATCAAGCCTTTTGAAATACACAGCTTAAAAATCCACTTCAATCTGATAATCTTTCTTTTTCTCTCTGCTATCATTAACAAACGTTATTATGTGCTGAAAACTGCTATCGCCGTAATTGATTGTAACGGTTTTATCTGACAGGCTCTTAGCGATAAACATATCTAGCACGATAATAAAGCTCGGTGTAGCGGTTTTTGATGTAAACGGTGTTAAGTCGATTACTGGATTTTCCTTTTCTACTCTCGTTTTCCCTATTTTTTTAAACGTTCCATCAAACATGCTGAATACCGTTATATTTCGCCTAAATAATATCAAATAGGCAATACCACCGCCCCCTGCCAAACATAGCAGAACAACAACAATAATAATTACGGGATTAAAGGAAAAGCTAGCGTCATTAGCCTTTGCTTCGGCTTTTGCCTTGTCTTTCTGCTCTTTTAGCTGTTGTTCCAATTCCTCTATCGTCGGCTCTTTTGTCGGTTCTGGCGGCGGCGTTTCTTTAACTATTTTTTCACCTGAAAAATAAGCCGTATAGACAGTTTTACCTTGAATTATCTTGCTTATTTCACCTTTGTATTCGGCTGTGGTTGTATATCCGGTTACGCTTGACCTTGTGGCTGTACCTGTATAAACCGCAACGGCTGTATAGGTATCCGCTGCTAATGGCTCATAGTCAATGGTTGTGCTGTTAGCTGTTTTCCAATCTACCTGTCAAACTTCAGGGTCTTACCGCCTACATCAATTGTTTTAGGCACAAGGTTTGTGTCTGCTGATGAAAAGTTTGGATATTCTCTCGTTTCGGAAACGGTATAATTTGACTTTTTATAGCCTTGAACGCCTGATTGTATACTGCCTATGTCAAAGCTTCAAAATGCCGTTGTAACCGTCGGATGAAACATACTCCATTGTTTCCTGCAATTCTTTTAAAATCGTGTTGGTATCCTGTGATGCGGTGTTTAAAGTAACGGTTTCTGTATGCTCTCTTTTGTCCACGCCCTCGGTACTGCTTTTGGTAATATCGGTCAGCGTATATTTATAGCCGTTTTTTTCAAACGGCTCTCTTGAAATTTCTTGCGGATTTTCGTTTGCGGATAATTCGTAAATTTTCATTATCTCCCGGCTTACCCCGAAGTCCATTTCTTCAATATGTGTCGGAAAGAGTGAACTTTCACGCTTGACAATCGGTTTATCCCCACCTTTTTTGTAGTAATTTACCGTGTTATCAAGCTCGTTAAACTCTATTTCGTACCCTGTTTAATGCGACAACTCCCGTAGCTGCACGTAGATTCTTCCGTCTTGCTCCAACATATGATTAAGCTTAACCGTTGTGTGCTTGCACTTGCGTAAGCATTGCACGTAAAAAGAATAGCCGCCAATACTAATTTAATCTTCTCCAAAATAAAACCTCCTAACTTGCATAGGCGGGCAGTAACCGCCGTTTTTTCTGTTATTACCAGCTTAAAATAAATTTTTAAATATTCCTCGTTTAATGTATTTACGGTATTTTTTTGACAATGACACCGAATAAAAAACTTATTATCACATAATGAATATGTGATAATAAGAGTAATGGGCAGAGGGCGCAGTATCGCTCCTTGAAGTAAGGCTTCGTAAGAAAGAATTGCGCCTCTGTCTTTACGGTTAGATGCGAATGAGCTGGATAGCGTTTAGCGCTGAATATCTAACGAGGTTGTGTGCCGTAAAGAACCAGAGGATAACCCTGTAGGAAGGTTTTATGTTTTAAGCAGGAATAGATATAGTAAAACGTAATCACGAAGCATCAACTATCAACAGCGAAGGTAAGCCTCTGCTTGACAGTATTTCACTAACCAATAGTAAAGAAGGTGGTGAAAAGCTGTTTTTATTATTTGAAAAATGTAATATTTCAAAATCTGATGTTATCATCGGAATGGAAGCATGGGGCATTATTTGCTGGCTATTTATGAATATCTTACCGAACAAGGTTATGACGTTCGAGTTATTAATCCAATACAGTCCGAAGCATTCCAAAAAATGTACATACGCCAAACTAAAAATGATAGCAAGGATTCTCGCCTTGCCCTTGTGGATAATTGCGGTGACTGTAAGTGCGGTATTATAGCTCTCCTTGACCAAGTTTTTCCTGAATACGCAAACCTGTTTTCCGATGCCTTTGGCGTAACCTCAAAAGAGCTATTGCTTAAATATCCTACCCCTGATGATATGCTTAATGTTTCAATCCGAAAGCTATACTAAACAAGGCAAGCCATGGGCGGTTTGGCAAGGAAAAAGCTAATGAAATCCGCATCGCTGCTAAAGAAACATTCGGCGTTAGTTTTGCAAAAAATGCTTTCTCGTTTCAAATCCGCCAACTTGTTGAACAGTTAATGTTTTTAGAAAATCAAGTTGAAGAATTAGATGAACAAATATCTGAGCTTCTTCAAAAAACTAATCAAGTTATTACGACTATTCCGGGCATAGGCGATACATTAGGCGCAATCATCATCAGCGAAATAGGTGACATTAACCGATTTGATGCACCTAATAAGCTTGTAGCATTTGCAGGACTTGATCTTAAAGTCACGCAATCCAGCCAATTTATAGGTACTAAAAATAAAATATCTAAGAGAGGCTCGCCATATCTTAGACGGGCTATTTGGATTGTCGCCAACCGAACTGCGTTTTACGATCCGATTCTGTCAGAGTATTACCAATCGCTAAAAGCAAGGGGCAAACATCATTTGACCGCCATTGGGGGCGTATCAAGAAAACTGTGCAATATCATCTTTACAATCCTTAGAGAAAACAGGCCATACGAGGCAACGCCACCAAAGAAAATCCCCAAAACCTAATGAATTGCGAGGTGCTAAACATGGAAGTATTAATCCGAAATGCTAGACCCGACGACTTCAAAGATGTTTTTCCGTTATTTCAACAATTGTGGCCTTCTGCTGACCTCAACAGAGATATGCTTGAAAAACATTTATGACTATACTGCACGAGAACAGAGATTTCGCTTTATGCTCGTGCTTTAACCACAAAATTAATGGATTTATCTCTGGTTCATTTATAAATGATTTTTGGCATTCGGGATTAGTTTGTCATGTATCGACATTAATTGTTGATATGGCAGCCAGACGGCTTCACATAGGAACAACCCTTATGGATCATGTGAAGCAACTTGCTGTGAAAAATGCTTGTAAAGCGATTGAATTAGATTCCGCATTCCATAGAAAGCAAACCCACCTTTTCTATGAAAAGTATGGTTTCAATAAACGGGCGTTTACTTTCTCTTTAGATATTTAATTTTTTATTTTCCTTCTTCACTTTTTATAGCTGGTCTTTCATTTTTTATCTGCCTAAAAGCAGAAAATAAAAAATGTATGCAATCTTTAGATTAACACAAATAATGCGAATCAACGGTTAAAAATAAAGCATACAACGACTAGGCGTGCATAAATAAAAGCCAAAAGGCCATTCGTGGAACGAACTTTGGAAGCTAAATGAATATGAGTCTTGACTTGGAGCCAGTTAAAGAAAGGCTCAATAGATTGACGCACAGCGGAAACTGTGTTGGAATAGAGCGCGTCAAAGAAAGCCAACTTCGCTTGCTCTTGGGTCACCCCCCTAGAAGTGTCGATTAATGCAGAAAGTGAAGAAATAAAAGCGGCGTTCTTTTGCCTTTTGAATCAATGGTTGGTACAAAATTCCATTAGATTAAGACAAAAGCCATCTATTTGACGATTACTTGATTTCGCCAATCAGCGCCTCAACCTTTTCTTTTTTGAACCACCATTCCTGTAGTAACAAATCCTAAGATAACTTCATCCAACAAACGATCGTATCCCGCTAATTCTTTAATGAAATTTAAAGTTAACGGAATATCCGGCGTTTCTGCGAACCAAGTTTGAAAATTGATTTCCTTCTCTTGATCTATGATTTATACGCCTCCATTCACTTTTTTCCCATTTTCAAGCCCGGGTATCATTGCATCCTTAATAACCTGTTCCCCCGCAGATATGCCGGACTTCACCACATATTCAACTTTCAATTCCCGATCAATCTCAATCTCGCGTTGTTCGGCCCTGCCGTTAGTCATTACCCATATTACTGGCTTTTCGTCTCTATATATAACGGCGGTTCTGGGAACAGTCAGCATATTTTTTCCATAATACGTGGTAAAACTCGCGGTTAAATCGTAGCCGGGTTTAAAGGACGAGACATGCTCTGGAGCAGGAGTGACTGTTACTTTAACTTTACGTTTCTCAACGCCAAGCGAGGAAGTCTGTACAACAGCCTTATTGTCGATTTCAGTGACTGTGCCGATATATACTGTGTCTGCATCGCTTTTCAGTTCAAGCTCAACCGCATCGCCCAAATGAACAGATCCTATCTCATTTGTAGGCACGTATACCTCGATAATTGAGTCGAAGCCGGATATTATTGTGACGACAGGAGTCTCCGCCGATGTAACATTGCTTTTATCAATATTAAGCTTTGTAATAATGCCGGATGTGGGAGCTTTAACCGTACATTCTTCTATTTGCTTTTCAAGAAGCCTGACTGTCGATTCAACACTCTCCGCTTGTGCGCGGTAGTAATCCTTCGCGGCCTGGCTGTATGTACTGCCTAACTGCTCGTCAATACCAGCAATCTGCGCTGCCAGTGATTTCTTGACGCTTTGGTAATAGGTGTCACGACTTTGGGCTTCATTGGAATTTTTTATGATTTCTAACTGCTGCGTGTTTTGTTCCAGCGTACTCTCCAATTGACCAACTTTAGCCCTGCCATCGTCCGCCTCCTGCTTTGATACTGCTCCGGCTTCGTAAAGCGCCTCTATTTTTTGCAGATTATCTTTGGCATTTTGCAAGTCGGTTTTATTCTGCTCAATAATAACATTTTGCAGCCTAAGCTGTTCTTCCTTTGTAATTTCGGCGTTTAAGTAAGAATTGCCTGCGGTATTTTCATCCGCCAAAATGGTTTCATAATCGCCATTAAGCTTGTTTCTGCTGATTCTCAATTCATCCTTCATTTGCTTTTCTTTTAAATCCAAATCGTCTATTTGTGATAAAAAGCCCTTTTGATTACTTTTTGCTGATTCAAGCTCATGCTGAAGCCGGGATGTGTCTATTTGGCATATTGGGTCGCCAGCTTGAACCGTCTGATTTTCTTTAACATACAAGGATACAACAGCTCCGGAATACAGTGAATAAACATCAATCGTAGTTTCGTCCTTAACGAAGCCTTCCTCCGTAAAAAATAGCTTTACCTCCTTTGGCGCCGCTTCCGTCACTGATACGGACATAGGTTGCATAAAAGCGAACCCCACGATTCCAGCTACAGCTAGTACAACGATACCTCCGAATATCCATGATTTCTTTATTTGCTTCATAACTACACTCCTCTATTCTGTAATCAGCGCATAAGCCGATATTTTTTTGATTCTAAGAGAAACTAGCAAGCTCACCACATATGTCAACAAGCATAACAGGACGGATATCACCACCACCGTCGGGATTGGAATAATAAAATTGACTTTCATTATCCCAATCCCCTTGAATAGAAAACCAATACATTGATTCATCGCAAGGCTTCCGAGTACGCCGCCGATTCCTGCACCCAGCACGGCAACCGGTACGAAGCTTCCCGCGATTTGATTCATAAGCTGAAATGTGGTAAAGCCCAACGCCTTTTGTATGCCCAATTCCTGCTTTCGCTGGAGTACAAGCGTTCTGACTACCAGATACAGAATAAATGTCACAATCAGTATGGTAATTAACTCAATTATTATTCCGAGGCCATTAATCATTCCCAGAATAGAGGTTAACTGAGTGGACAAAAGCTCCCTCACGTTAAAAACATTGGCCAACCTATCGCCGTATCGCTGCTCCAGCTCGCCGATAAAGGCGTATATATCCGTATTCTTTGACAGTTTGACACCCAGTAGCGACTCCCTGTAGCTAGGATCCAGCAGGCGGTAGCCCTCAGATGTCATAAGGGATTCCCGACCCATGTTGTTGGAACTTTGAAAAAACCCTGTGATTATATATTCTTCTTCCTTATCCTGTAAAGATAAGCGGATTGTATCTCCTATGTCTTTACCTTTCATTTCTCCTAGCATCCCGCTTATCACTATTTCATTGGGATGAGACGGGTTTCTGCCCCTATATGTCTGGTCGTTTAAGATATACGCATAATCTGGATATACCGTAACGGTTATAAACTGCTCGTCATAAGTCACAGACCGCATTTCGCATACCGTGGCTTTCAGTACGCCGTCCATAGTGCGGATACCGTCCAAAATTTCATAAGTGTCCGCCTTGTAGTCTACGGAAATCTCCAAATCAGCGTACTGTCCAACCATCAAATCTATGAACGTATCTCTTGGCGCGTTATAGCTTAATACTACGCTGAAAACCACCGCAAAGCTCACGGCCGCCAGAATTACCACAATCAATATATTCTGCTTTATATTCAAAACTGCCGTCTTTACAGCCAGTACAGGCGTCAAAGGCAATCCCGCGCTTTCCAACGGGAAAACGTTCCACCTCACTGCTCCTGTATTTGAACCGCCGCGCAGCGCCTCTATGGGAGGCATTATGCGTAGTTTCATTGAGGACAGGAAAGCTGTGCCCGTCGTGACAAAAACAATTACCGCCAAACAGAGGCTGGAAAGGAAGTGCAAGCACCGCCGTATTACAAGCTAAACAAAAAAGAACTTGATATAACGATTGAGTTTGCGACACAGATAATAAAGCTTGAATTTGCCAATGAAAGCGCAAACACAGGCGTATCCATTGACAAAGTTGCACCCAAAGAGGTCATGCCAAACCAAGAAATACGTTACGATATAAAAAGAGTACGAAATGACAGCACAACACCACTCACAGACTTTTATTTTCGTGACGTTCTTCCTGTTGACGCAATAAGGCTTGAAAAAATCGTGACAGGCACATTTAATCAAAGCTTAAAATATAAGATTACAGCTACCACAAACAAAGGAAATACAAAGGTTATAGCTGATAATCTTAAAACCACACAAAACAACGTTATCGACTGCACAAGCGCATCACTAGGGCTTGCTAATGACGAATTTGTTACCTCCTTTACTTTCTACTTCGGCAACGTAAAGGCAGGATTTACAAACGTTGAAGAACCGAGAATTTACGCCAAAGTTCTTAATCAAAACTTGCCTAATGGGTATAGGTTTGCAAATAAAATTGATATTGGCGGTCAATATCAAGGAGCATAGGTAGTGGGAAATTCCACAGCAGTTTCAACAATCTATGTATCAACACCAAATAAACTTCCAAAAACAGGAGATTAATAAATATCATAAGTAACTGAAAAATTTTTTCAAGGGTTATGTAGATTTTAAGCCATATTTATCTACATAACCTCTTTTTATAAACCCACAGTTTTGTAGATAGTTCAGATTAATGAAGGTCAACCACAGTAAGCAAAAAAGCGAAAATATCATTCACACCCTCTTGAATTATACAATGAATATTTTGCTTTATCATTGAAGATTATGTAAAAAAATGCTAGAATGGATGAGTACATTATATATAGTCTTGTCTGTAAAAGGCAACTTTATGGAGCAAAATGAATGATGCGTTGTTTATATAAGTAGTCATTGTTTATATAATCGGACGTTCACAATAGACAGATAAGGCGTGAAGATTGAATTACCTGATAGGCGAATGGGAAGCAAGAATTTTATCAAAAAGGAGTGGTTTTGTATGCAGAGTAAAACAAAAGATGAGATATTGGATATTCAAAATTTATATCATCAGGGACTATCTAAAACAGAGATTTCTAAAAGGACTGGATTTTGTCATAGAACCATTGCGAAATATACAAATGAAGACGATATTGCCAATATAGTGAATAGTGCATTGTGGGGGATAGAAGCTATGCTTGAATTAGAGGTTTTTGAGGCCTTTAAGAAAACAGCAGAAGCATACAATCTATCTGTACAGCAATTGTTTGATAATCTTATTAATGAAGGATTTATCTCTGTGTCTTTAGATGAAATAATTACGAATCGGCTAAGATAAATTATTAATGATAATTGATTGACCATTAATTATGATATATTGAGTGGCTAGAGTGTGTGGGGTGGGGTTAGGATGGAGTTGAGTATATTTTGGCACAAGTTACTAAAAATGCTTTTAAAGGGTATACGTATCAAGCATACGTCTATTTATTATTTTTATGCATTATGGATACTACAAAAGATATTTTATGGATAGATGCAGAGGTGGGAAAAAACGGAAAAACACATGATTTTGATGATATACAGTTAAATATAAATGATGAAGAATATTTTGTTCAGATGAAAAATTATGCTGATTTTTCTGAAAGTGATTTTGAAGTTACCCCATTGACTGTTATTGTTAATGGGGTTAAAAGTACTATGAAGAAAAATTTCAAAAATATTATTATGCTTAGTAATTGTAATTTGAAAACAGATTCTCAAATATTGGGGCTACCAGCAACTTTAATAAACAATCTTTATATCGTACCACTATCACCTGATGATATTTGTGATAATGTTGATAGAATGTACAAAAAAGATATGAAACGCAATATACAGATATGTCATTTTACTTTTAAAAGAATTGTTGAAGAAGCCTTTTATACAAAGAAAGAAGAACTTCCCCCTTATGTTTTATTCAATCAAAAATTACATGAACAAACAATCCTTGTTAGAGAAAAGTTTGATGAACTTAAAAATGGTGTATTATACATTGTTGGTAAACCAGGCGTTGGGAAGAGTCATTTTGTAAATGAATTTTCAAATCTTTTGCCTAACTCAGAGGTATATCGTTTTTGGATAAATTCTCAAGATGATTGTCAAAATGATAGGCTTCAATACGATAATTTTATTAGAGATATTAGTTATAGAGTTTTTAAAAGTGCAGGATTTTATAGTGAGGATGATTTGATAGATGCTATAACAGATAAAAATATTGTCTTAATTATTGATGGATTAGATCATGTTGAAAATTATAACCATATACAGTTAGAAAAATTTTTTGATCTTATTAGTAAATTGTCAAAAACAAGGACAATCATTTTAACCCGACCTTTAAAACATGAGATAGGAACAAATGTGTTCATACTGGATAATTGGGACTATAATCAAACTTATAAATATCTTGAGCAGTGCCATAAAATAACAAATAACTACGAATGTCAAGAAATATTTAGAATAACTGATGGATATCCTATTTTAGTTAATTACTCAGCAAATCATTATAAGTTATATGGTAAACTTGAATCAACAGAAAAGATTTATGATGTTAATAAATATTATAGCCTATTAATAAACGAGGTGGATACTATATCGGCTATTTCAATATTTAACACAACAAATTCCTATTTATCTCGACAAGATATAGTACTAATAGCCGGACATCCAATGCTAGAAAAAATAGTTTTTGAATTTATTACAGCATATCCATATCTATTTGAAAAAAGTCTTAACAGGTTTACTTTAATACATGATAGCTTTAATACATATTTACGCAATATTAATCTTGTAGAAGATACTATTATGGAAACTTTTATTCTAAACATAGAGCAATCTCTTCGTAATAATGAGTTGAGATTTATGAACAGAATTAATAACATTAATATTTCTGATAGTATTAAACTAAAATTATTATTTGAGAATTGTAATTTCAATACTTTTGAACAATTATTAAAAAACAATTGGGACATTGAGGCTATAAAAGAATTCTATGCTCAATTATATGACTTTTTATCTAAGCAGCCACCGGATATCTTCAACATTTACCAATACTATACATTTATATTAATTATAGAATGCTGTAATAGAATACATTTAGATTGGAACATAAATTTATTATATCAGCATGTTATGTACATGTATTATTATAAAAACAATGAAATAGCTAATATTTATAGTAATAAATCTTTATTTAAAATTTGCAATTATTTCTTTATAGAGAACACTGATCTAACAACTTTTGAAATGAATCAAATTAAAGACTTTTACAATTGTTATGTTGAAGATAATATTTCAAGTGATGAAATTAGTAGGTTTATTGATGCTCATAAAAATAATGAAGAATACGTCCAAAAGCATTCAAAGCCATTTAAATATAAAAATATAATTGAAAATCAGTTGGATAGAAATATTACAGAATTAGATTTTAATGATGTTATTTCTAATATTATTGCAAACCTTATTATTCATGGAAAGGATTATAATGAATTTGCTAAAAACTTTTTGCTATTTATTAAAGATAATAATAAGTTGGCAATGCGTAAATTTGAAATATTTTATGAGAAACAGGGTACTCGGAAGCGTTTCGTAAAATCAATGTTAGATCGTGCAAAATACATACTATTTTCATTAGGTTTTTTAAAAGATATAAATCCATATATTAATGAATCTTTATTTGAAATAATATCTCAAGAGGCTTTTATTAGTCCTGATAATGCAAGTTCTTCTGCTGAAAACTATATTAGACTGGCAATTATCATCAACAAAGAAATTGATATATCGTCAGTTTATAAATGCTATGTAATGTTTTATAGTGAGAAAGATTATAGTGTAATATCATTACCCACAGCATTAATTAATTTTGAGAAACACAAGATAATTACCTCTGTAAATTCACTAAAAGTGTTACAAGGAATTATAAATCAGTCTTCACGTGGTTTAAGTCATCTTATTGAAGATTATGTGAATGAAAAAGGTGTTAATGAATTTATAAATTTGAAGAATAATGGGCTTTTTAGTGAAGACTATCGTTTTAGTGTATTCCGTTTTGAACCCCAAATAATAAATATGATACCAGAAGATTTAATTGCAAAAGAATTATTTGAATATTTTTATGCACATCATTACGGTAAACTATTAGAAATACAATATATGCAAAACGTTTTGGATTCAAATCATGCAGAATTAGTTAAATATCTAGTTGAAAAATATGAATATAAAATAGTGGATGCTTCTACCAAAATATCCGCATCTGGAAATAGGAAAAAATATACTGAATGTGGATATTTAATAGATGAGGATAAAAAAGAAATAATTGAAACTGGGGTAGACCATCTAACAATTTCCGCATTTAAGGATGGTAGGTATCATTGTTTTAATAATCTTGACTTTTATAAGCATTATGATAAGCAAATACTTAGAGAAGATTTATGTAAAATAATTCATATTTCAATGAACTCAAAAATCAAAACCCTTGATTTATATGGAGAAGTTAGATATTACTTGGGAAACATACCTGCTTTTACAAATATGATTGATTATGATTTGGATTGGCATCAATTATATTCAATTTTAACCCAGTTTCTAATGGCATCTCTTATAAATCCATATATAGAATTATTAATTAAAAATGAATAATTCTATATATGGATTAGACTACATAAGTATCCAAAATCCGACGGATTAGAAATTCCTCAATGAGTTGCCTATTATAAGCATGGGTGGTCGCTGATACGACCTGCGATGTTTCCTATAGAAAAAAATATATAAAAGATGCGATTATATTTTAATGGCATCTTTTTTCTTTGAAGGAGATAGACGCTCGAAGCCATATGGCTAACTCGCTTCGCTTACGGCTTCGGGGTTTAGCCATATGGCAAAACCCCACAACATTTTCTACAAAACTCTTTCAATCTAAGATAGCATAAGAATCTACAAAATCCGCTCAATTTTTATTGTAGATTCTCTTAGTTTTGTAGATCTTCAAATCAATCTACAAAACCCAATTTTCTTGAACCTACAGGCGTTTTTGGGAACTCAGAGTTTTGTAGTTCAAATTTAAGTATTTAGTAAAAATCAAGAGAGAACGGATAAAACCGTTCTCTTTTTTAGTCTATTAAAACCAAAGGAGTGCTAAAATGCGTAAAAACAGTTATTTTTATCTTCAACAACTTAGGGATATTGAATTTTATTCCAAGACAAGGAACAATGACAGTATCGTTAAAATCAAGCATGAGGTGCTAGGGAATGTTGCCGAAAGGAAAATGACGGAAAGCGAGGGCGAATATATATCGCTTTATTGTGAAAAGAGCATTTTAATTCTGCAAAACGAATCATATAAAAATGATTTAGACGTTTTCAAAAATTTAAGTAAAAGCCTTGAATTGCGAGAAGGATACTGGAAAGATAAGTATTTTGAGTTAAAGGGCAGAAATTATTTTGATAAAAAAGATAGTTTCAGACCGCTTGTAGAAGTAAGCGAGATAGACGTATTTAATTTTGATGATGATGTTTATAAACCAATCAGTAAAAATAATAAAAAGTAAGGAGCAAAAAAATGATTATAGAATTATGCCGATTAACAAGAGATATAAAGCTATCGAAAGTGGATTTTAACGGTACGGAAAAAGCCGTACTGAATAACGCCGTTGCGATAAAGGTTGATAAAAATACCACAGCATTTGTAGATATTACAGCATGGGGCGTTACTGCTGAAACAATGGTGAAATACTTTAAAAAAGGCGATGAAATTTTAATAAAGGGTGAGTTGCGAAATAAAAAATCAAAGCATGATGATAAAGAAGTTACAAACGTTTTTATCCTCGTTAGTAGTTTTGAGTTTACCCACGGCAACAAGCAAGAACCGCAACCGAGCAATGAACCGCAGGGCGAAAATATATAATTTAACTAAACATTTTAAAGGGGTTTCACTTAACCGTGAAATCCCTTTTTATTTTGTAATTTTTAACCACTATAAATATCAAGGGAGAGTTGACAAATGAAGTTATCGCTTGCGAATATAGATAAGATTATGGATAAATGCACAAAGAAAGAAATAGATTTAATTATTTATATCGGTCAGTTTCAAGATGATTACGGCGTAATCAAGGGGATTGACTATAAAGATGTATTAAACAATATCGGTATATGCAAAAGTTCCTTTTATAAGTTACTTTATGGCTTGGAAGAAAAGGGAATCATTAAGATAAACTTTTTTAATGAGTATGTTTATTGGGAAGTGAAGATACTTGATAATGTATTTGCTTGTTCAGATGATTATAAAAAAGGATATGTGAAGCTTAACTATGAAATTCTGCACTCACAGGCATTTAAGAATATGACAAAATCAGAAAAGCTTATCATTATACACCTGATTAAAATTAACGACTTCCGAAAAGAAATGATAAAGATTACATACAGGAAGATTATGGAATGGACTGGAAAATCCTTACGCTCCGTGAAGAAGTTTATTATTACTTTATCGAGTGTATTTAAAATAATAAGTCAAGACGGCTTATGCATGATAAGCTGCCTTTATGGTTTTGATTGCAGACGTATAAGCGAATCAGACATTAAAAACAAATACCTTATCGATTATGTACTGAAAAAAGCAAAATGCCAGTCTGATGAGAAAGATATTAACGACACAATAACTGTTTTAAAACAATATAAAATCAATTGCACCGACACCATTATTCAAATTCTTAATCAAGCCGTAAATAGCTTTGGTACGCTCATGCCAAGATACATAAACAAAATAGCAAGCTTGCTTTAGACGAAAATTTTTTTTGCTCTTTTCAGACTATGAACTTTTTTAGCCATCTTTTGCAGAGAAATAGACTATCCACAAAATGTATAAATATCTATAAAAAATCGGTTAAAAACAAGTTTATAGTATGTGAGTTGTCTACTTAACTGCTGTTCATAGTTTATTTTACTGTTTAGTAAAAAGCGAATAGTCCAAATGAATGTTGTTGATAGTCTAAAAACCATACGTGCCAAAAACTAAAAAAAGCCTAAAATTCAGGCTTTTTTTGTTAGGCTGTTTTGTTGACTATTGTTTCTATAAATTAATTCTATTTTTATATTAATTCTATCATGTTATGTAAAAACTTAATTAAATGGTTAAAAGAAACAACCGTTATTGTGTCACTTATAAAGTTTCAATTTTGGTGCAATAATATAACTTGTTGAGGTGATATAAAAGTGGCTAAACTAGAATTTTACAGGATGAAAGAAAACTCAATTACGTTTTCTGTGCGTATCCCTTATGTTATGAATGAGCAACTAGAATCTTTGTCACAAGAAATAGACATATCTAAAAACAAAATCGTGAATATGATGATTGAATTTGGATTAAATAATATGATTATCATAGATAACTCTAATTCCAATCATACAAGGAAAAAACAGGAAAAAAACAAAATGAGAGCGAGGATAGTTAATGCTAAATGAAATATTGATATTTAAAAAAGAGGAGCCATGCCTGTTAGATGTGGCACAAGGAGAATGGGAAAAACAAAACCTAAAATTCAATAAGTTAAAAAGCATTGATGATGTGATTAGAGATATACAAAGCAGACATTTTCTGCTCATTATTTTGGAAGTAAACAGTAAAAATGCGGATGGGATTTCAAATGTAATCATCTTATTGCGAAATATGACAAATACGCCGATTGCCGTTGTGTCGAATGAATTTTTAGATGTTTCCATAAAAGTCAACATACTTAACAATGGCGCTGATAATATTTATTCCTGCCAATGACACGAGAAGAAGCATTAGCGTCAATCTTTTCACAGCTGCGAAGATACACAGAATTTAACAAACCTATTAAACAATCTATGATTATTTATTCTTGCGGTATCCTCATTAGCTTAGGCTACCGCCGAGTATATGTTAATGGACAAGAAATTATTTTATTGCGTAAGGAATTTGAAATACTTAGTTTACTTATGAAAAATCAGCATAAGGTTTTAACGCATGACTATATCATTCGCAAAATATGGGGGATGATTACATAGTTAACTCAAAGGATATATTATGGAATCAGATTATAAGGTTACGAAAAAAGCTTCAGATTTCACACGACTTGCCAAACTATATAAAAACAGAACACGGCGTAGGGTATAGTTTTGACCCTCAATATATATAGTAGTTACCGAACCAGATGTATTTCTACATAATCAGCGCAATTATATCAAAAACAGCCTGACCATTTATAATGGCAGGTTGTTTTTTTGTCATAATAAACAGATAAATATTAGTTTTATGTTGGTTTTATTAAGGTTTTATGTTGGTTTTTGTTGATATAATTTCTCTTATGTAATATGGGAATATATGTAATTTTTTTTTGTATTTTACATATTCCATAAGGGGAATATATAATGGCAGTAGAAAAGAAAAAACCGCCGTCAAAAAATCTAAATATTCATATAACAAAAAACACCGTTAATCCAATAGGGCTAACGGTTTCAGATTGTCGACAACCGGCTTCTTGACATAGCATTTTCAAGAAGCCGGTTGAGTTTTAGGTGCTATTTTTTTCTAAAACTTCAAAAAATAATGAAAATAAGCGTAAAAATAAAGGGGTTAGCCCATTCTTCCACAACCTATTTGCCAGTTTTTTTAAATTCATGCACGCAAATAAGAGGTTAAGCTCCATCTTAACCCTGGATAAACCTCTATGTTTTGCATAGCGGATACCATGAAGTTCTTTAGCATCAGCAAAGACCCGTTCAATGGTTTGACTTCTTAACGCATAAAGTTCTTTGTTGCCAGTTGTATGGCGTATATCTTCGGCTTTTTCGAGATATTCTTCCCAGACATGACGAACAACGAGCTTCACATGGTTTTTGCTTTCCGTGCATTGTTTGAGGAATAGGCAATCCTTACATTTTCAGGATTGCTCTTATACTCCTTGTAACCATCATGATTCGTTGTTGAATAATTCAAGACTTCATTATTAGGGTAGGGCAGACATAGCAATCGTAATACTCATCATAAGCAAATTCATGTTTCCTAAAAAAGCCCTTTTTTGTCATTGGGCGTTTATAAGGCATAATAGGTGTTTTGCCATCATCAAGAATCATTTTAGCGATAGCGGGAATTTTGTAACCGGCATCAACAATTATATTCTTAATTTCTTCATATTGTGATTTAAGCTTGTTATAAAGCAACGGAAATACAGTTGAATCATGCAGATTTCCGGCAGTTGTTTCAAATCCTAAAATGTAGTTATTCCTGTCACAAGCTACATTAGCGGTATAAGCAAAAACTTTCTTATGTTCACCCTTATGGAAAACGCCGCAATCGGGATCTGTTGTGCTTCGTTTGATTTCTTTTTGCTCCGGCTCGCCGTCGTCTTTTTTAACGGCTTCTTTCCATGCTTCTCACGGTCTTTTTCTATTTCTTTCTGTAATTCGGCTTCATAAAATTTTGCGGATTTGTCGACCATTACTTTTTGATACTTGTGATTATTAGCATTCGCCTTGATATGAGTACCATCTATAAAGACGTTCTCATCATCAATAAAGCCATGCTTTATGATTTCTGTTATTACTCGTGTAAATATCTGCTCGAATAAATCGGTACCCTCAAAACGCCTTGCATAGTTTTTGCTGAATGTTGAAAAATGCGGTATCTTTTCCGTTAATCCATAACCGATATACCATCTGTAAGCGTTATTAACCTCTATTTCTTTTATTGTTTGGCGCATAGAACGTATGCCAAATATATATTGAATTATGTTGAGCTTAATTAAAACTACAGGGTCTATGCTTTCTTTACCGAAAGGTGAATAAAGGTTTATGACTAATTTATGGATAAATCTTAAATCTATTGACTTTTCAAGTTTCCGCACCAGATGTTCATCTGGTACAAGATTATCTAAATTAAGCATTTCAACTTGATATTTATCTATCGGATTCTTAATCCCCATCATATTTATCACCCTTGTTATTATAGCATAAAATATGATATTCTGGGGATTTTTGAATAAATATAGCGTATATAATTGCTGTATATGCGCTAATATTTAACGGTAATGACTCAATGATAATGAAGAAAATGATTATTCGGAACGTTCATGTAAACCTGGTTTTTGATTAAGCATTACGCTTCCTGTTTTGTTTAAGAATCAGCATTAGCTTCTTTATATACTCAAATCCTTTGGCATCGGGATTAAAAAATGACAATGGGGCATGGCAGGTACTTTCATATTCTTTTCCAAAGATTTTCCAGCGATTTTTACTTGCGCCGCAGTATCCCTCTCCGCAATATTTTTTCTGAGGACAAACAGCCACATGCGCCCAAGTAAATTCTTTCAAATCATCGTCCGCTGAACCACTGTTTTCAAAGTCACATACGGGACCGATCCAAATTATAAAACCATCGTTTTCTTTAGACCACTCAGACGCAACCGGTATATTACCAAAACCCTCACCGTTATAAGCAGGAGTCCACAGTACATCATTATCAACATCAGACCAGTCGCATGAAAAATCGTTCTTTCGCATGAAAGCGATAAAATCCAATGCGTTTTTTTGTGCTTCACCCGTGAGTTTTCATTGATAACATCTTCGATTTTTTGTTTAGCCATTGTAATTCCTCCCGATAATATAAATTTCTTCATCCTCACATAATAGTACGTTTTTATTTCAAATTCAATAAAAAAGGCCGTCGAATAGTACAATGTCGACAGCCTGAGGCATGAAATTTAACAGCTTCATGCTTTTTTTGTGTATTTCATTTCAGTAGGGAAATGGCTAAGTCATTAACCTTGCTATCTGGCTTATGGCGACTTTGTAGCACATATTTTTTTCGCTGTCATAAAAACGCATATTCATTAGAAAAGAAAGAAATCTTTTGCGTCGTGCATGACGTTGTATTCTTCAAGTTAACCTTTGCACCTTTAAGCTGTTACTCGGCCGATGGCGTGCTGGTCTCTTGGATGGTATCCGAGCTTTGGTTTATAGATGCTCCGTCTGATTGCTTTAATTTACCTGCTTGTATTTCAGACGTATCTCTCTTTTCCTCGTCCTCAGAAAGACGCTTGTGTTTTTTGGGGTTGTCGTTTTTCATTTTGAGTGATATGGCCTGCATATATAATCCAGCGTCGTTTTTCATAAGGTATTTTTGATCTTCTTTGGGAACTACGTCACCTTTCATAATACGACGGGCTATTTTTTGACATTTTAAGCGTATCTTATTAGCTTCAGCCTCGGATTTGACTTGCTCATTTGAGCTTCTAAACTGCTCTTGAAGTCGTTCGAGGAAACATGAATCATTGGAGTTTTGGGCTTTTTGTTTCCCTTCGGCTGATATTTCAACAGTATCGTTAATCTGATTGATTGTTTTCGCGCTTTCTTGTTTAGCATCAGACTTTACAGCTTTGGGTTCTATTGGTTTTACAATTGCAGGTAAATCGTTATTGATTTTCATGGATACACTTCCTTCTTGCTTAAATATCAAGAGAATTATATTTTTCTTCCTTAAAGGTTATATCGGTAAAGTTTGTAATTTTCTTAACCGTATCCGTTAGATTCAATATCCATAAGCTGAAAATATATAACTGTCTTAAAAAATTTTAGCTTAAACTGTTGTAAACAGCGATTTTCAAATTGACACGGGGACGCGTCAAAAGTGATGGTTGACAAAAATAAAATTTCAGAAAACGATTGATATAATCATAAAAAACAAGCTATCCTATGCGGAGTTAAAGAACTCTGCATAGGTGGTGTAAAAAATGATTGCATTAAAACTTTCTGAACTACTCGAACGAAAGACAAAAATAAGTAACGAAATTTCTAGAATAGGAACCATGAGACGCGGAACACTGAATGAGTTTTTCTGTAACACGACCTTAAAAGACGGAACTGTCAAAAAGAGGGAGCCATTTTACAACATCACTTATAGCGGAGAAAATGGCAAGATGGTTTCTAAGTCCGTACAGAAGAAAGATATTGAGCAGATAAGACAAGAGACAGCTAATTATAGAAAGTTTGGGGAGTTATCGGATGAGTATGCTGATGTTTGTGAAAAGATTACGCCTTTATCGCAGACGGAAGATGAAATTAAAAAAACTAAATATTGCAGGGGAATATACGCTTGAACTCAACCGGATATATGATGTGCTGGTGGAAAAAGTGTCCGGCGGTGCAGAAATTACGATGAGCGAAATAGAAGAATCATTCCGTGAAGCCGCACTCATTTGCGGAAGAATTGCGCTGTCAAAGTTTCTGTCCGGAATGTCAGAAGAAGCACCTGTATGCCCAAAGTGCGGCGAAAAGATGAAAAATCTTGGACATCAGGAAAAGCAAGTCACCACGCTTCTGGGAAGTTGTGAATATTCACGGAATTATTATGGTTGCGAATGTGGGGAGCACGCAATACCGAAAGACGATACATTAGAAGTCAGCGGAACAAAATTTACGCAGGCAGTAGGCGATGGAGCAAAGTGGATATGGAATCTTGCCAATGACAACTTTCCTTGTGCTACTCAGATTATATATCATGCAGATGATGTTTTTCTTGGCAAATTTGATGCCACAAAGGAAAATCATCCTAATCTTTGGGCATTGCGTAACGAGGGACCATATAGCATTCTTCAAAAACCTTTGGATGAGTGTGTGAAAATATGGATTGATATTTACAAGGAAGCCTTTGATTTGATTAAAAACAATATTTTAAATTTAGATGCATCTGAAACCGTCATAGTAGAGGGAATTTGTCTTTTGCCGGATTTATTACATGACTGCGATATCTCAAATGCTTGCTTTATAAATAAGTCAGCAAGACTTTTTTGAGGATGAATTGGTAAAATTAACAGAATTTCAAAAAGAAGTGCAAGCTCAAAATACATCCAATATCATTTCTGAAAATATAAATGCTATGATGAGGGTTATGAGAACATATATTGAGGAAAAAGCTATTCAATACAGGTTTCATATTATACCTGTTGATAATCAACACACGCTTGATGTTAATTTTGAATTAGTAGCTAAACATTTTTTATTGCCACTATTATAATATAGTCTTGGTGTCTTACCCACAAATTTGACGTGCACCCAATTGACAACAGCTAAAGGATCTGATACAATAATATTGTATTAATTTATTTATGTAAGCTGTAAGACAAGCATACGTTGTTTAAGATTGTAAGTTATCGCTGGTATTGTTGTGTTGGTCAGGCATAACTATGTCCAACGTTTTTTATTTGTGGCACAACCACACAGAGCGGTAATGATTTTATAACCTTTAAATGGTTAATAAAATCATTACCGCTTTTTATTGCTTACAAGCCATTGGTATTAACCGAAACAAATAATTTGACGAATGAGGAATGGCGGCAATTCCATAAAAAAGGTATTGGCGGCAGTGATGCGGCGGCGGTTATGGGATTATCTCCTTTTGCTACAAGCAGGGATTTATTCTATGACAAAATTGGTCAAGAGCCGCTGGTCAAAAACGAGGTTGAAGACAATTGGGTTGCGAAAAAAGTTGGACATTTGCTGAAGGATCGTAAGGCGTTTACCTACCCCATCAAAATAACGATACCCGAACGGGACAAAGAAACACTAATAAAATCATTCAATACAAAGCTTTACAGCGAGGATTTTAATAAAATTTCAAATGGTGTATAGAAAAATTTGTATAGGAACATTACGAGCAGTTTATTGAGGATTTTCAAAAGACACAGCAAAACATTAGCCTCAAGAAACAAAGATGCTTTAACGGAAGAAAGTTTCAAAAAACTGTTTCTGAACGTGTCGGTTATGTTTTGTGCCAACGTTTCAGCATACCGCATTCAACGAGCTGTCAAAGTTCAACTCAAAAGAACTGATAACCCTTTTAGGGAACGCAACGCAAAGCATTTCAAAAAGAACGATAGACCATGACGCTGAATATCCAATATATTTTTATGCAAATACTTTCTTGTGTTCTCCTTTATGGAAAACGCCGCACTCAGGGCAGGGGCAGTTTTACTCTGCTTAACTTCTTTCTGCTCTGGTTTAGAATCATTTTCTTTAAGTGGCTTTTTTCCATGTTCTTCTCGGTCTTTGACTATTTCTTTTTGTAGCTCAGATTCATAGAATTTCGCTGACTTTTCAACTACTGTTTTTTGGTATTTATGGTTATTTGCATTGACTTGCCCCTGCTTTCCTAACGTTAGGTTACACACAAACCGCAACGGGCACAAATAACACGAATCCAAGTTATACAAGCGAAAATGTAACGACAAACAATGTAACCGTTTCTGATACTGCAAGACCGAATGAATTAAACACACAATCGCTACAATACGCAGACGGTTCAATCGGTACGCTTTATATTCCGAAATTGGGTTTAACCGTAAAAGTGTATGAGGGCGAAACATTGGATAATCTCAAAAAAGACGTGGGACACTTTGAATTTACATCAAATTGGGACGGAAATATTGGATTGGCTGGACATAACGGCGGTTCGGCAGGATATTTTGAAAATTTGAAAACGCTAAATGTTGGTGATGAATTGATTTATGAAACCAAATACGGCAAACGGGTTTATAAACTTGCTTCTAAAGAAAAAATATCCGATACCGATTATTCAAAATTAGGTTGGTCAAACGAAAATCAATTGACTCTTGTTACTTGTATTGAGGGAGAACCAAACCAAAGACTTACGGTAATTGCAACAGAAAAGTAACAATACCGTAATAAAAAAGCTATTAATGTTATACGCCATATGGCGTGTTGTTATAATAAGGAAACATAAACCTTATTAGGAGTTGGTTATATGCCGAGAGTAAAAATTAATATGCTGATAGGCCCTGAATTTAAAGCGTTTCTTGAACACTTGAAAGAAAAAAACGGTACACCGGTTTCAAGAATAATGGAAATTGCTACACTGGAAAAATACGAGAAAGAATATAAAAGACTCTTATCAAATAAAAGCAAAGGAGTTGAAAATAATGGCTAAACGTATACTGTCAATAGCAATCGTAATAATAATGGTTTATCAATTAACTTAACAGGCGTATTTGCGCAGGAAGTAAATAAAAATCAGGAAACGGCATATGATGCAAATTCAGAAATAAATGTATTTGTTGATGGTAAAAAAATTGAATTTGACCAACCGCCGATACTGGAAAACGGCAGGGTTTTAGTACCGATTAAGATGTTCCTGCTCAGTCAGGGAACATGGGTGAAAGTGATTGCGCCGGAGGAATTTGTAAGGGAAATTGGTGATACAGCGAAGGCGGTAGCAAATTTATATAGTGAGGAGGGCAGCCCATGTGAGAATTAGACGAACTTTCAAAAATATGGGTAAACGTCACGATCTCTTTCTTTTTTCACTAAAACCATTGTCATAGACATAGAGTTTCTAACCAAACTATTTTTATTATGGAGGTGTAGTTTATGAACGAACACAAAATTATCATTGTAACCGGAGAGGGTTACGAGTCAGAGTATAGGAACCGCCGAATTAACAGCGCAGCAACTTGCGGATTTAACCCTGCGGCAAAAATTAGTTGTACACTACTCGAGCTTGCTTCATATTTCATCAGTGAGGGGAAATTAGAGGGTGCTCGGGGAATATCGCCTTTTGCTAGGCAATCCATGAGACAGGCTGGTTCAGGTTCGGCGGACAAGTATTACCGGAACAAAATAATTACTGTGGTTTGGGAGCAAACAAATAACAGCCTGGTTTGATACGCCTGAACTCGGAGTACAGGCGCAGATTCAGCACTTAAAAGCATACGCAAGCAAGGAGCCGATGGTTGGAAAATGCGTTGACCCGCGGTTTAATCTTGTAGTCAGGAGAGCGGCGCCGAACTGGACGGACTTAAACGGATGTTGGGCCGTACCAGAAATGGAGTACAGGCAGAGTATTATGAAGGTGTATAAGGCTTGCCCAAGGACGGAGGAATTGACGGTTGAAGAGATGTTATTGGAGCTGATCCGGGATTCGGGGGTTAATTCACCGGGGTATTGGCTGAATACTTTGAAGGACCATCCGTTTTTTGATGGGGGCGTCCGGAAGCTGTATGAGAAGTATGAAAAACAATTGGCGGATTCGTGAAATTACGATTATTTACGAGTTGCGTTCGATTTGGCGCAGGGGTAACTTTAAAATTAGAGATACCCCCTGCTTGTTTTAATTTCGTCAAAAAATCGTCAAAAATAAATTGCTTTTTATTTGTATTTTTTATTTTTGCTAAAATGAAAAAATGCTT